>JANIJG010025345.1:0-25053 GCA_024611175.1 Megaceryle torquata
CCCTGGGTGACCCTGCTCTGGCAGGGGGGTTGGACTCAATCTCCAGAGGTCCCTTCCAACCCCTACCATTCTATGATTTGAAAATATGGAAGGTGAAAATGCAGCAGCTCCAAGAATCCTTGTGCTGGCTGGACCTCAGAGCAGAACAAAAGGCAGCAGGACAGAGAATTGTCTACTTCAATGGGCAGTGCTTCTGTCCTGCACTATGTGGCTGCATCTCACGGTGCTCAGGTGCACTGGCTGAATAAAAAAGCTGCTGGATGCTGTGGTAATGTAAACAGCAGGAGATGTCCTTGTACCTGTGGAAGCTGAAGCACATTGGATAGATGGCTTAAGGCTGCACAGCGCAGTCGCAGGTGGAGGAGCCTGATGTGCATTTGAAGGTTTGGGCTTTGCTGGTTCTCCTTGCTGCAAACCCAGGATACCTTTTTCTCTGCTCACAAGATTAACCTCTCACACTGCAGTTTTTAGGGCAAACTTCACTGCAGAGCCAGTAACAGCAGATGTTTTTCAGCCTGATTACTTCTACTGTCATTTAGTTAAGGTTCCCACATGTAATTTTTGCCCTCCTTCTGTTTGTGTCTCCGAAGGGGTGCTTGGAAACGTGTGTTTTGTGGGAGCATAATGTGAACAAGGAGCACTGGGTAATGATTGTGGCAGCATGGGATTATCAAATGACTATTGTGTCAGAGTATGTGCTTGTAAGTGATTAATTTTTTGAGCCCAACACTTCCTTCTGCACTGTTTAAAATCAAAATTGGTTGGACTGTAACAGATGAAAGCTGCTGTGGACGAGCATGCTCTGCATGTCTGCCCAGTTCGGTGAGCATGGGTGGGATGAGCTGAGTCAGGAGCTGTGCTACTCTGACTTCGGGAGTTACGACGATGTTGAGAAATTTGTAATCATTGTTTTTGTCTTTACAGCCTCGCTAGCGATCTGCCTGCTGCTTTTTTGGAACCTGGGAAATGAGTGGCAGTTTATTAAATGAGAGAACAGTGGACAGCTGGAAATCACAGGGGAATGAAAGAACTTCGGGTTGGATTTGATCACAATTGAATTAATCTTCTCAAATACAGTGTATACCCGAAGCTGCTAATCAGTAAGCTTTCTAGTCACAGCACTGTGTGGTGCTCCTTCAAATTCTCTTTCCCGAAGCTCAGATCAATAAAAATTTGACCCTAGCTCACCCGCTTATTTCTCCTAAAGAAAAAAAGAGCAATTTACAGTCACAGCACCTACCTACAGCTGAATGCTGGAGGCCTTGGTTAAGAAGGAATCTGTGGCTTATGTTGGAATTAATTGCTGAATTACAGTGAGATTATCAAAAACATTGTTACTGTCGACTGCACTGTTCGAGTCACTGATCATTCATGAAGGGCCCATGTGTCAAGCTCGTTGCACAGTCCATGCACCAGTTTACAGTCCATGTTTGGATCCCATTGATTGCTCCTCCATGTGGGAGCCTCTTCTGGGCAAGGCACTGAGGTCCTGTGGAAATGCTGCCAGTTTCCTGAGGGACACGGCTTAGGGACCTGGTGAGATGCTGGAGTGAGTGCAGAGGAGTCAACGAAGCTGGTGAAGGGCCTGGAGAATAAACCTAATGAAGAGTGATTGAAGGAGCTGGGACTGTTTAGTTTGAGGAAGAGGAGGCTGAGGGGAGACCTCATCACTCTCTAACAATTACCTGGAAGGACATTGTAGAGAGGTTGGTGCTGGTCTCTTCTCACGCTAGAATGAGAGGGAATGGATTCAAGCTGCACCAGGGGAGGCTGAGACTGGACATTAGGGAGAAATTTTTCACAGCAAGAGTAGCCAGACACTGGCACAGGCTGCCCAGGGAGGGGGTTGAGTCCCCATCCCTGGATGTGTTTAAGGGTCGTGTAGATGTGGTGTTGGGGGACATGGTTTAGGGGTGAACTTTGTGGAGTAGGGTTAATGGTTGGACTTGATGATCCCAAGGGGCTTTTCCAACCTCAATGAGTCTATGATACGCACAGTTGAAAGAAATGTGGAAACATGTAGATGGAGTGGAGTAGCACTGAAAAGACATTATATATGCAGTATAGAAGACAGCTGATGAAAAGTCCGTAGAGGAATCCACTGAAACCTCCCTTTCCCTCACTGGATTCATTCTGCAGTCCTGGTTTATCTGGAGATGTTACTTGCCCAAATGTTTAGGACCACCAGTGACCAAGTGCAATTTCTTTTATGTCATAAAAAAATGTGGGGTTTTTTTGGTCAAAAATGACATCATCTGGGAGGGCATCATTCCCCTCCAGAGCGCTGCACGTGGGGAATCTACCATAATAACCATTGCTGGTCATACATTCCACAAGAAGGAGCTTGGTTTTTATCTCGGTAGCTTTCCTCATCATTGGTGCTGTATAAATCCACAGCACTGCTGTGGGATCTTACAATGAAGATCACTTGCTCCAGAGAAGGTAGAATACATGTAGAAAATAAAAACCTCTGGGAGTGGAGAGATTTATTTTCAAGCATTTAAATTAATGTAATGGCAACAAAAGTTTGCAATATATTATAAGCAATGCTTTGAACTCCCACAGTGTACCATTTTTCAGGCATGTGACCTGAAAAAAAGATACAGCTGCTAAAAGTTCTGCTCTGGAACAGACCTGCTTACTTAAAATAAGAAAAAAAAAAATAAAAATCACCCAGCACTGCAGATGTGCCCACGAGCACACTAGGGAAAGGTTTGTGTGCATCTCATTGACCCTGTTTACTTTATTTATTAATTTAAGCTATAACCTTATTCTGTCAAAGTCTATAAAACTGGGGCTGTTAAAGCATAAGCCAAATCAACATAAGTTAAATGCAAAACTCTATCTGCTTGAAATCTCCTCCTGTATCTTCAGTATTAACCTGCTTATACATGCATGTGACATACCATTACAGTCCCTCAAAGAGCGTGAATTCCCTTCTCAACCTAAAAGGTGGAAAGTACAAATCTTCCTGCTTTTTGCAATGGATCAGAACAGTGGGAGAGTTCTTAAATCCTGGTAATGAATATAGGGGGTTTCAGATGCAAACTGACTGCTTGCTAACAAAGAATCTGACATTGTCTCAACTGTTTCAGCTGAGTCCTGTGCATCACCGCAGTTCTCTGGTGAATAGTAAGGGTATCTATATAAAATATAAGCAATGACTAAAGAAAAAGTCAAATAAACAAGTGCAATACTTGGTTGTAATTTGAATATAGGTGATGCTTTCTGAGACATAAATTTTAAATATCTGTTTTGTTTTGTTTTTTTTTCTTTTAGCAGTCTTTTCATATATTGCATATATATCTCTCACTTGGATTGTGTCAAATCTATATTTGATCTATATATGGCATTTTTTGCTTGGTGTAGAAAAGAAGAGTTCACCTATTCCTGTCAAGGAAGTAAACAAACTGTAAAAAAAAATAAAGTTAGTCAAAAAGATACTTTTTCATCTTGAAGAAATAATTTCTGCTTTGTCAAGGACAAAGTAGGATTTTGCTTGAGATTTGGCAGTTCTCATTCCAGCTGTTAACCTCTGCATTTTATTGGCAGGAATGCTTATCAAATACAGCTTTGATTTTCATGTCCCGGGTGATAGAATGAGAGTCATGAGAGGAACTGCTGCTGCCTGAGAACCTCTGAGCAAAAGCTTTATGTCAACAGGTAACACTACCTGGGAATGACGTGTTCCACTTGCTTGTTCTTCCATGGCGTTTGAATGTCAGCTGCTGGTACCAGCAAATTTCCTATGGAACTACATCCGTCCAACTTTTCTGATAATTAGCTGGAGGCAGCATGATATCAAATTCAAGAGTAGAAAGAATAATTGAAACAAGATTTGCTTTGCATGTAGCCAGTGATAGAGAAACAGACTCCATTATTTTATGATTATTATTATTTTTAATTATCTAACCGATTTGGAACTACACTGCAATTTAAACTGCAATACTAAATGCAATTTAAACTGCAAAAGAGCGAGGTGTGCTGAACTTACCCTGTTTAAATAGAGTTTTTGCTGCTCTCCAGACATACTTTAATATACTTTGTGGCATGCACTTTGTGTGATTTCAATTGCTTTTCCTTTCTTGGGCGTATTTCTGCTACTTTTACAAAGGCTTCTAATAGTCACTCTTGTTCCTATTTATTCATGAAATTCACCATCACACAGAAAAGCACATCTTATCCCCTGGCTTAAATTGTCTTAGTACGTTTGTGGTCTCAAGTAGGATTAGCAGCCTTAGTCCATATGGCAGTTCTTTGCAACATTGCAGAGACCTAAAAATGCATATTATGCAGATTACCTGAGTGCTAAGAATTCCATTTTTCAAATCCTTTTTCTTTGTGCTCATTAGGATGCTAAATGGGAAATGTAGCTCAGTATCCATACAGAATCCATTTTCATGGAGCAGTGTAACATTTGCTAAGCTGCTTCTTTTTCTGCCTAGTTGTTACTGTCAGTGTGAGAAATCTCATGGTTTTTTACACTGCTCCAAAGGTTTATGATTATATAACCTGTCAATTCTCTTCATCAATCAAAAGGTGGGCAAACAATAGAAGTAATAGTCTAGAAATGTTACCTAAATAATTATAAATAAATATTTTATCAGGTTATTGTTATGTGAGAACATGAAACCATAGCACATATAAATATATTAAGGGTAGATTTAGACTAGATATAAGGAAGACGTTGTTTTCAGTGAGGACGGTGAAACACTGGAACAGGTTGCCCAGAGAGGAAGGTGGCTGATTCCCCATCCCTAGGAAAATGAATCCACAAACTTTTCCATTTTACTTCACTAGTTTCTTTCTTATCACAACTTTCCAATCATGTTCTTTGTTTGAAAGCAACAAGAATGT
Source organism: Megaceryle torquata (assembly GCA_024611175.1). Classification (NCBI taxonomy): domain Eukaryota; kingdom Metazoa; phylum Chordata; class Aves; order Coraciiformes; family Cerylidae; genus Megaceryle; species Megaceryle torquata. The sequence goes on from JANIJG010025345.1 coordinate 4,858, forward strand.
TGCCCTGGTTTAGTTCCATGTGGCGTCATTGTAATCAGTGGAGAGAGGCAATGTTAGAAATGTTTTAGCCTCTTTGCCTTTGTCATTCTGGTGTAAACCAAGCAGTTCTTGCTTGCACTTTCATAGATTTCAGATTGGGTTTTATCAGCTATTTTTGTCCTGATATTTCAAATGGACCCTACAACTTTAAAACAGTCTGCTATGATTTAAAAAAAAGAAAGAAAATCTGTGGGTTGTTTTTTTTTTTCCCATTTACATATATTTCTGATTAGTAGTTTTTTCGCTCGCTGATGGGAAATCACCAGTGTCTTAACTCCTGTTTCTCCCATTCCTGCTCTGTGTGGAGATGCCATGAAGCAGATGCATCCTTCACGTGTCACAGTAAGTGACAGAGACTCTTTTCTCCAGATGAAGGGAGTTTTCTCTTTGTAGAAGAAAGTCTGTCAGTCTGTGTGTTTGTTCTTCAGTCTCCTTTTCATGTCAAAATGGGGACTAGAGTTGGTAAAAACATGAATGCAGTAGACTGAGTATCTCTGCTCTTTCTGAGCAGCTTACAAGAGTAACACAGGACTTATTTGTATCCATTTACCAAATGTACTGGTACAAGGTGCGTTATGGGTTACTTCAGAGGCAAAATATTTCTGCTCAGAGAGGAGAGAGAGGACTTGCATTTTTCTTTGAGTTCAGGCTTATTTGGGAGACCAGAGATGCAGAGATGGGGAAGGTGAGGGAAATCTATCTCTCTGGTCCTCCACCTTGCAGCAGCTCCTGGCACTGGTGGTTGTGTAGCCTGGCAGGAGAGGAGCCTCCTCGCCAGGAGGTGTTGGGAAGGAAGAAAGGGAGACCTTGATCGTACTGGGTAGAGACGCAGAACAGTGTGAGAGCTGGCCTAGGGAACTTGAGAACAGTGTTCCTGGTCCTATTTCTGGCAGCAGTACATTTGGCATGGTCGGGAGAGTCTATACTTTAAACACCATTTGTTTCTTTCCACAGTGAAAGAGATGGAAAGATAGAAATCAAATCTGTTAACTGTCTGACTGACTTGGCAGTGAAGTTTCACAAACTGCATTCGTTCAAGGTACTTGCCAGTGGCCATTTGCTCTCTGTCTTAGTAACCAAGGTTGAAATGAGATTTTTGGGAAATCTAATTGCCATAATGCCAGGGCTCTGGGCAGTGAGACGGGCTTGACATTTATGTATTGTCTCCTGTGATACAAAGCAACATGTATTATTCCATATCATGGGGCTTCGAGCAACCTGGTCTAGTGGGAGGTGTCCAAGCCCATGGCAGGGGGGTTGGAACCAGTGGTTTTTAAGGTGCTTTCCAAACCATTCGATGATTGCCAGATTTCTGGCTTGAATGGCTTGCTCTCTATTTTCCCTCAAAAAACCCCGTGTCCAAATCTGTGTAGCAGAAATGTGCAATCATCACCTACTAATCTCCCACCTACAATTAGCATGGTAATTTTTAACGATAGTGTGGAATTGAATTGATTGAAGTTGCAACATCTTATAATGTTGTAAAAGGGAAGTGAAGAAATAGGGTCTAAAATAGCTTCACTTCGAAGCAGAAATTATTTTAGTACTTCTCAAAATACATTTGTACTTATTTAATTCCTCGTATGTGTGTTTGCATTTGAAGCATCAGATGTAGGATGGGGTATTGAGAGAGTTTAGGGATAATTCATTATCATCTCTGACTTTTTGCTGTAGATACTTAGTTTCATCTTCTCTGAGTTTCAATTTTCTTGGCATGTTTTTTTTCTTACTTTTCCTGTGCCAGATGGATATTCTGTATGAGATAACGGAGTTTTATTCTTATACACTAAAGTGCTTTAAAGTTTCTTTGTTTATAAAAGTGCTTCTCAGGGGCAGAGCCTTTCCTTGCCTCATATACCCAAGTACCCTCCTCTCCACCTGCTCATTTAGAGCAACATAAATCGCGCGCTGCTGCCCCGAGGCGCGGGAGAGCTCCCGTCAGCAGGAATTGTTGACCTACCGCAGTTCCAGTCAGTGATCAATAGATACTACTTTGCTGCACAGCAACAGCACAGAGAAATTGCAGAACCCACCGAGAATTTGGTTTTCAACATGCAAATGCAGCTGATGGCCTTCAACTGCAACAGATGTCAGAGAGTGACGGGCGCCCTGGGGCACCGTTAAAGTACTGCTGGAACTTGACTGGGGAGGAAAAAAAACCCAAACCCCAAGAACACTATGAAATTACTACGTGCATTCTAACAAATCACATCAAAGTGGAGAAAAAGCCTGAGCAAAAGAAAATTACTACTTTCATTTTCTCTCTTATCTTCCGCTCCAGCACAGCATGTGCAATGCCATCAGCTGCTGCGCTAATGAGCGCTCCAGCCCCATGAAGCGACGAAGCTTTTCTGGCACTGGCTGAGGGGCTGGTGTTGCAGGAGAAACTGGAGGGGTTAAGAAGAACATGTACTCTTGGGAATGCATTAGCTCACTTTTTTACTTCAGCACATGTAAATTCCTAAGTGTGGGTATTTGCTAATGTTTTAGCCTTTGATGACTATGTGAATTCAATCCAATTGAACGCAGAGGAAAAATAAGAGGAATTAAATATGACAAAGTTTTTCCCCTTCTTGAATTGATCTTGTGTGTGTACTATATTTAGCCCGGCTGTTTTGCTTACTTTATAGAATCATAGAATGGCTTGAGTTGGAAGGGACCTTAAAGATCACTGCCTTTGTTCCTGGAGATGTTAATTCAGAGCTGGGACTGGGCTGGATAGTCTGGGTTTAATCTGTTGATAACTTTGGCCATTTATGTGTGGTCAGCAGAAACGAGCAGACTGAACATGCACGTAACCACAAAACTGAACTCGCATGGGAAACAGAAATAAAACATGCAGCTGGACTGAATCTTGGGGAGGAAAGTTCTTAAGTGTTTAGAAGAATATGAATAGATAATGTTGTGTAAAATCAAGTGTACATTTTATGCTGCAGTCCCATAAAAAGCTCACATAGCTTTATAGCTAGATCTTTGTTATGAAACAATGAGCAGATTGCTTGCTTTTGGTTTTGGGTGGGTTTTTTTTTTCCAATAGTTATGTTCTCAGAGGAAATGGAATCCTATCTTGCTCTTTAGTGAAGAGCTTTGTTAATGATTTCTGCTAATACTTTTATTATGACTCTTCCAATATTTTTAAGTATGAAGTTACAAGAGGTAGACAGTGCCAGCCTTGAATAGCTGCTGCCAGCCCTTTCCTACTAGGCACTGTGTTCCTGGATCTCCTTGCAGGAGGTCAGAAGGGCAAGACATCCATTCTGGAAGGTCAGAAAGGCAAGGTGTCCAACACTGCAATAATAATAGAGACATAATGTTGCTAAGAACTGGCTGATTTGAATTACCTTGGGGTTTGTTGTGAAGTAAACAGCTATCAGTAAGGAATTAAGTTATGGCATTTTAAGAAAGTGTTGCGCTCAGAATCTTGTTTATGGGGAATGGAAGCACACCTTATAGATATAAATAAAGAAGTAAATAAATAAACATAGATAAAGATATGTGTATGCACATATATATCTGTAGAGCAAAAAAAACTTCTTGTAAGTATTAGGGAAATCTTAATAGTCTAACTCAGGCACCATCATTAGGCTGTATCTAACCGTACAGAAAAACAGTGTTTGGTGTAAGTAGAATATTGAGACAGAAAATGTCACAGAATAATGCTATTGAAATTGCAATATACACTTCTACCCCTTCTCCTGGGGTTTTGGTCACCCTTCCCTTACTCTGTTGGCTGTGAAGGTCAGTGGCTTCACTGTGGTGTTTGGTGTGTGGAGGGGTGTTATGGGATGTCACTGGTATCTGGAATCCTTCACTGGAAAGGATAGGATGTTCTCATTGATGGATTCCTCTCCCATGATCCACTTGGGATCCACCATCTGTGTATTTGCTAACAACTCTATATTGTTCTTTCTCACTGCTCTGCAGCTCCAGGTTATATCCAGATTTACTACACGTGGTACTCTTTGCATACATTAGGTACTATTTCTTTGTTCCCTTTGTTACCCCGAAGACCAGTTCTGTCGAGCACCAGGTATTCTTTCTTTCCTTTGTTTGTTTTTTCCTTTAACTGGGAATTACAGAGAGCTCTGCCAGACCCATGAGGTCATCAGTACTAAATGCTAGACCCATCCATTCCATGTCAGTATCCACCTACATCATATCCAGTGTCCCCACTTCTCAGAGCCTCTGCTCTCATATCAGGGCTGTGTTTCTTTGCAATACAGCACTGTGTGAGAATCATATACATTTAATTCTGCCAATAATAACTGTTCCCGGCATCTGTACAAAACTGTAGACCCCAAGTCAGCCCGAGAGGCTGCTGTCACAGTGAAACTGAGTTAAAAAGCCACATGCAGGTGAGGGAGAGCTCAGATGCAGCAGTCTAGAGGCCTGACAAACTCAGTACAAGAATGGGATCTGTCACTAGCAGTGGCAAAGTCCTGTTACACGGCTACAGAGTGAAAGCAGTAAAAGATGCTTTTTCAGTGCATGTGTCCATTTCTAATACAGTGCTTATTTTTCTCAAAAAATTCTCCTTGTCATCAGCCCATCATGAACATTTGAATTGCTTAAAAACCCCCTTTGTTCTGGATGAAAGAAAAAAGAACTTCACTTTACAATACATAGCAAGAACATTGCAAGCCTGTTTAGGTGTCTTAGCTCCTGGAAAGCTGTTCTGTTTCTATTTTAACACCATCCACCCCCCGCCCCCCCACATACTCTGATAAACTTTAGCTTTTAAGACTCTCCAGCTGTGCCTCCAGCAGTAATTGGGGTCATTAGTCTTTACCTCCCCAGGCTAATTACTAGCAAAATCCAAATGTCATCCCTGAAAGAAATGGAGCTTGAGCAGGTTAAAGGCTGCAGCCACATGCAGGTAGAAATAAAAGGGAAGAGAAAAGATAAGTCAAGACTGTTTTCTGTGCCTGTATTTTATCCTCAATCTTAAACAGCAATTTGTACTTGCTTCTGCAGGCAATGTTTACTTTAGCAGGCTCTTACATCTTGATTTTAAGCGAGGCAAGCCCAGAAGAGATGGTTGTGTCTTGACTGTGTTCATACTTAAATTGTACACCTCTTAAGTATACATCCTAACTAGAAGTCAAGTCCTTTACGTTTGAATCTGAAATGTGCACTGCATTCAGATTTTAGTGTCTAGTGTCTTTGGTTCTGTCATGGTGGAAAACTAAGGGACTTTTTTGCAAGTTTGACCAATGTTAAAATTTTACTCATGGGCTGGAAAAGCCACAGGAATGGCTAATGCACTGTAGGGTTAATTCTTCTTAAAGTCGAATTTGGAAGTAAGTCTATGAGGTCTTGTATATAAAAAGACTTTTTACATCTCTCCTCATTTGTACTTTTATTTTTACAGAAAGGATTCTAGTTTGACTATAAAGTACAACATGAACACGAACATTTTATAGACAAATTTTTGAAGTCATACTAACATGTACAAAGCAGGTGTTTAAAATCTGCTTTGGTAAGTTTACTCTGTGACGTGGGGAAAAGCCAACGTTGCAGTGCATTCCTCTGCTGAAGGGGGGAAAAATCAGTTTTCAACCCAGATCCAGAATTTTGTTCTAAATTGTTGGTTGTGGTTGGCACGCTAGGTACTTAGTAACAGGGTAAATCAAGGGTTCTGCCAGCTTCTAAAAGCAATCCTGAGGAAGAGTTCAGCATATCACCTCATGTTCCAGATAACTTACAGTCATGCTGATAAGTCAAAATGATTCAATGAGGAAAAAATGCAAATTAGTGGGTCTCTAGGGCAGGATTGCAGCTACATTTGCATTCCGTTATTAAAAGCACAAGACAGCAACGTGCATTATGCAATATGTTTTGCCTAGATAAGTATAGAGGGCTCTACTGTGTAGTTACTGGGAACTGAACTTTAGGGCAAGCTTTTGGTCATTGAAGAGTGGATTTAGTGAAGCCTTTTAGGACCACTGGCTAATTCCTGCGTGTGATCATTCAGACCTACAGGGTTGGGAGTACGGGTAGGTTTTGTGTTGCTCTGTAAGGGAAGGAATATAGAAAATGGATCCTGATTTTCTGCAGAGTATCTGAGCTTTTATGTGCCGTGTGAGCAGGAAAAAAGAGAGTTTGCTTCAAGCCTGCTGTTAGGCTTGCAAGCAAGTGCTTTGCAAGAATGAGTTCTCAGTAAATGAGTTCTCAGTAAATGAAGGTGTTGACCTCACCTAACCACGCCTCCACTTGTGTTCACAACCCTCTTCCAAGTTTCAGGTATATTCAGTTTACACAGTTTTGAACACCCTTCAGGCTGTCTCTGGAGGAAAATTCAAACTTTGTTCTTAAATTAGTTACACAGTTATATGGGAGATGTGCCCCAGTCTGTCTCTACCGAGCGCTGGAGCAATGTATGTAGATTTGCAATCATTTGTAGCTAGTGTAGCTTATTCACAACTTGACTGAATCCTTTATTTATGATTTATGATTACAGCTGATGCAAACTGATCTCCTCTGTGGTAGAGAGAGTGTTACGTATAACAGAACATATAGATTTTATGGATAGCAAAGACCTATACATGTCCTATCGCTGCACATATTCTAGGTGGCTGAAGGGTAAAGCATTTTTGCTGTAAAATTTCTCTAGAAAATGGCTTCTCAGTAGTAAGGTTTCATTTATGATTTGACCTATAGGTGAAGATAAACAAAAATGTGGGCATGGAGTAATCACTAAGGAGCAAGAAAGGGACAGGAGATCTGCAGGCAGAAGACATGGAGTAAAATATATGGCTTACTCTGAACAAGGGCCTCGTGTATTCCCACTGCTGCAGGTCATGAGTTTCAGGGTAAAAATTAAGGGAGTGGTTTTGAGACTCCAGGATTTCCTGAGAAACCAGAAATGTTTTGCAAAGATGAGGGTACAGTCCATGTGCCTGTGCCTTCTGTGTTGGGTGGAGAGATGGCAGCAGGTTGAGGGGACCCTAGGAGCCTCCCTGCCGGTTAGGGGAAGATATTTTTCCCCAGATATGAGATCTGAAAAGTGGAACAGAGTAACTAATAAATTAATTAAAATTTTTGGCTCGAGCGATGTGCAAAAATGCCTATTTCCCCAAATTGAAATTTTGTTTGAAAAGATTGACTTCCCCCCACCCCTGAGAGAATTGTAATGGAGATTTTCCAGCCTTGTATTGCAGCTGCACTGCAGAGGGAGCAGACTGCCTGACTCCGTGCCTCTCCTGTGGCTTGGCTGGGGAAAAAAGTAGGAAATGTGGGAATTACTCCAAGGCATTTGGAGCAGAAGGCTTTTCGATCTCCCTTCTCAAGAACATACGATGGAAATTGCAACGATCTTCCAATGTTAGTCAGCTAGTGAGCTTTGAGTTGTGTGTTGCTTCTGCAACACGGGTGTTTGTAAGAAATCCTGGCTGCAATATGTTCTGCAGGTTTGATTTTTTGCTGCCCTTGACTCTTTGAAAAAAACCACACTATTTCTTTTAAGAGCAAACTGAGGTCAAAACCTGCCAGGTTGGTTCAGGATAAATTATGTCTTGTTAGTGTTTTAATATCCAACATAATTTATTGCATCTATTCACAGGTGTCTTCATCTGTTTGCCTGAAAAAACTGACAGAAAACCTATTTATTTAGTATTGTGTTGTAACTGCTTAGGAATATTGGGCTTTTTTTAGTTAGCAGTACTGAACTGAAAAGTAAAATCACTGAGCAGAATTAGTTCTGTTCTCACTCAAACCAGAACAGTAACAAATTCCAAAAGTGCATATTGAAAGCTAGCTGAAATTGCCTGGAGAATCTTTTTCTCTGCAAAGAGAGTGGAAGTGCGTGTTTAGTTTTATTTTCTTCCCCTCTATCAGTTTTATGAAGTTGAAGTTTGACATTTGTTTTTCTGGACAGATTCTTTCCCGTAATTGCAAACTTGAGAAGTGCCAGCACCGATGCTGCTGTTCTACCAGTGCAGGTAAAGTTTCCTGTTCGAGCATCTTTTTTCTTATTAGTGTGGACAGATTGTGCCACAAATGGTTTATTACCTAGAAAGAATTCAACAGTTTTTAACAAAACAAATAATTTTATTTACAGGCAAGCGGAGAGATTGTTCCACAGAAATAATAAAAATCTTTTATCTAACTCACTTGAACAGACTGTAAGTGGCTCTCAGGCTGGAGTTCTGAATGAAGCTGCAAATTGAATGTAAATTATGAACATAAACACCATTATCCATTTTTCCAGTTCATTTCACTTGTGGTAATTCTGCCTGTTACCCTTTCTGATTTATTATACAGCTCTGTGAAGAAGAGAAAGAAATTAGAGAGCAACAAATGTATGAGGTATGTGTGTGTGTGTGTGCGTGCACCCGAGACCAAATTCTTGTGAAACACTGGACCAGATCTCTGGGTTCTTAAAGATATCAATGCCTATTCCTTTTTTGCATCTTCATGTGGCTACACACCGCCATAACAAGAGACTTTCTGCAAAGAAAGGGTTTTTTCTGTCGCTTTCGATTCACAGCAGATAGAAGCATGACTTTCAAGAGTAAAATACTCAGTGATGGCATTGCCAATGTTGCTGCTGCTAAATCCACCTCACTGGCTGCTCCGGGAGGGCAAAAAGGTAGGAAATGTCCAAACTGTTTTCTCTATTGCCCCTTCTAATTGAGTGTAGAGAAATGATGTGTGAGCAGTGTGTTCTCAAGCTTTTGGTGATCCTTGCTTGACATAAAGCATCTTTGAGATTATTTTTAACTTAAAGTGGGGCCTGGCTGCAGTTTTGGTGGTAGCCTAAAGCCAGTGTTGTACCTCTCTTCCTCCGTGCTGGATATTCAGGACTTGTTTAAAATCTTATAGGTATTATCTTACCACAGTGTGTGTAAGTGGACTTCAGTAAGCAATACACCTATCACTGAAGACTGAAAGGATCAAGTCCTAAGTTAGTGAATGGAGACGGTCAAAATTTGATTAATGGACTGAAATTTCTGTGTTCTACCAACTCCAGTTCAGCCAGCAGTACAGAAATGTGGGGGGCTAGCCCTGGCTAGCAGCCTAGCACCCACACAGCTGCTCTCTCACTTTCCTCCCTCAGTGGGACAAAGGAAGAAAATAGGAACAGGAACAAGAAAGCTTCTGGGTTGAGGTAAAGACAGAGAGATTGCTTACCAATTACTGTCATAAGCAAAACAGATTTAACACAGGGAAAATTAACTTAATTTATTGTCATTTAAAATAAAAATGTACTTACTAATTTGAGGAGTGTTAAATAAAAGGACAAACATTAGAACAAGACCTGTCCTCCCCTCTGTCATAGGCTCAACTTCACTCCCTCACTCCAGACTCCTCTAGGCACTCTACACCTCAGGTGGAACAGCAAGGGGTAGGGAATGAGGGCTTGGGCTCGGTCTATAACAACTCCATTCTGATGCTCCTTCTCCCACTTTTCCCCTGCTCCAGCACTGGCCCTCGAGGCCACAGTCCTTCAGGAATATCCATCGGCTCCAAAGTGGGTCCTCCAGCTGCTGCAGGGGAATCCTTGCTCCAGTGTTTGGAACATTTCCTCCCCTCCTTCTCTGGCCTTGGTGTCTGCAGGGATGTTTTCCTCACATTCTCTCACTCCTCTCTCAAAGCTGCTTGTGAGTATTTTTCGCCCTGACTTAAATATGTTACCAGAGAGGGGCCACCAGCATTGCTGATGGGCTCGGCTGTGCCCTGCAGCAGGGCCACTGAAGCTGGCTGTGCCTGTCACGGGACAGCCCTGGCCTCTCCTCACAGAGACCACCCCTGCACCCCCAGCTGCCAGCACCGGGGCACGTGCACCCAGTACAAGAAGCAGCACGGAACACATCTGGCATGCAATGGAAATGATCTCCAGATGCTTGGTGGGTCCTCTCCCTAAGGTGTCAGAAATATGTCCCTTCCTGATGCTGCCTTGAGAGAAAATTCAGCTATTTTCATCTGGCTATTAGAAGAAAGGGATAATGGCTTTTTTAATGCAGCTCACACCTTGAGGAGGTTGCATTGCTTTCCTTTGAAGCTCAGAAGTTCTTCAGATCTCTTAGACATATGAAGAGGTTTGTCACAAAGGAGAAAAAGTTGGACATTTAATAAGGATAAAAAAAAAAAATCAGATCCATTCCCTTTGTTCTGTTCTAAAATGGATTAAAAACACCACCTTTTTTTTTTTCCTCCTTTTAAAGACCATAAAACAACAAGCAGAGCTGTACTGCTGCTCTGTAACTAAACCTTCTGTTTTCTTTCTTCCATTAGTGCTGCGTGAAAAAGCCACAAAAGCATATGACATCTTTCCCTTTCAGTTCATTTGATGGTCCTCTTTGGTGGATTAATGACAGTGGTTTAAAGGTAATTTTACTCGTGTCTTTTGTTTCAGAAGTAATTGTTTATAAAGTAACCACTAATAAGAGGGTATTTCTGTTGAATGTGTTTGCTCATTAAGTAGGTCTTCCCAAGATGCCTCTACAGAAAACATGTTATAGATCACTGAAGTTAAATTAGAAAAATTTATCAAGGTTCCTGGAAGCTGTTCTCTGTTTAAGGTACATGTTTGCTTAAATCCCTGTGTTCATGTGTGTTGCCTTTTTTAATCTAACAGCACATAACTTACTCCTAAGTGTTACTGACAGAGCTTTTTTCTTGTCTAGATATATTGTGTTGCTTATGAAATTTCTGAGCAAGTCTTTGTATTCTCAATGTTGTGCTTGTGGGGAAGCTGGGCTTTTAATCTTTTCCTTGCAGAGGGGTGGAGGAGGCTTCTCATTGCAGAGATGTGTATACAGGTATAAGCCCTGCGAAGTCAGAGACTTATTTTTTTAAGGAACTTGGAAAAAAATGTGTTTACCAAAAATAAATTCATTTGTGGATGCCAGATAATCCTCTTCTCCCATGGTATGTATAGCCTGGCTTTAGGAAACAAGACATTTTTGTGGAAATAGAAGCACCTACTACTTCAGAAGGAAGAAAAAGACCCGTGTGGCATTTAAACTTTCTCTATTTACCTAGCTATGTATGACAAACTGGAGCTCCAGAAAATTTTAGTACAATTAATTTGCATGACAAACGTTCATCTCATAGGAGGGAAAGGGGTAATCTGCATCTAATATTCTTTCTCAGCTTGTTACATTTTGGGAAACAGTTATTTTAGACTATGCTAAAAGCCTTTCTAAACACACTCAAGAGAGATGAGATAAAGACAGCCTACACAAAGCAGTGAGACAAAATTGACATGTGGCAGGACACTGTATAGACCTTTTTAGGTAAACTAATCTCCCGTTGCAGTAGACAGAAGTAAAAACCCTCCTAGTCCAGTTCTCACCTATTTTTAGTTGCCTGCTTTAGGATCAGATGAATAACGTTTTAGGAGCGTGTCATAAAACGGACTTGAAAAGAAGCCTTAGGTGACTAGCTCAGATTTAAATGCCTGTGCTATAAGATTAGGGAAGAAAAATCCCATTCCTATTACCTTATTTCTTTTTGGTGCATGATGGGAAAATTTGACAGGTAGGTGATTCTGTGGGTAGCTGTTGAAAATACCCCATTTTGAGGCATAAATGCCTTGATTCTATTATCAGTAATATTTAACAAGCTGCAAATAGAGATTGGTGCCTTACAGAGAATGCATATGTTCCTGACAAGTCACCTTCAGGGGAACAATCTTACTTATAACCTTGGAAAGAAGAATAGTTTAATGATATACTTCTGCTTGACTGATTTAATATCCTTGCTTTATAAGAATGAGTATCACGCTCATGTTCTTGAGGCTGTTGTTCAGAGTCTATTTTACATTCTTACATGGCACTTGTAAGTACTACTTATTTGTCTGCACAAAATCCCTGGATGAAATGAAAAAGCTACTTTTCCACTTTATAGAAATAGGAATCTTAATCACAGACTTTGCTGTTGGCCACTTCACACAGCAAATCTGTCCTCGATGAGGAGACTTGAATGTGTCTCTCCCAGGTCCTTGGCTTTAATTAGATCAATGCTTTTTCTCTACAGCAGATCTTGATAGGAAACCTCATCTGTATCAAGCACAAGTATGTGATGGTCAAAAACCTCCTGTTCCTTCTGTCAGGAGTTTGATTGTATTTACCATGGATCCAGGTTGTGTTTCTTCTTGAACGGGACTCAGTTTATGACTGTGTAAGACTGTGCTATGCCTATAGAAACACACTTTGCCTCAGAAGTAGCTCACACTTCCCTAACATAGCATTCAACTGTGAAGACAGAAGTGAGTCCTAAAAGTAACAGCAGGGTAATCCTTAATATTTGTCTTCTCAAGTAACCTGTATTTATAGAAGAGCTTGGTTTCTTCTGGTTCTGAAGAGACCTTTTAACTTTGATCAGTTAAACCATAACAAAAAATAATCAAAGATGAGAATAAGTACTGAAAAAAACCAAACTGTATGAGACAGTAACTTCCTGCATGGATGGGTAACTCAAGAAAAACACCCAAGCAGTGTTACTAGTCTATATGTGTATACAGATGTATATATGCACACATGTAGGATTTAAGACAATATTGAAGTTTTCCTGTTTTTTTCCTGGCTGGCTTGGGCACTGGTAGGAGGTGCAGGTAGGTGAGAGACCTGGGTCAGTGCAGGATGCAGGGCTTGCTGGAGCAGCAGAGAAAGTTTTGGGATTTCTGATATGCTTTCTGTTCTGTGGCTGCACCTGCAAATGTGTTTGGATAGATTAGGAGGATTAGGGGATGTTACACTTGGCCTGGTTGAACTTCATGAGGGATGCACAGGCCAACCTTTCAAGGTCCCTCTGGATGCCATCCCTTCCCTCCAGTGTCAAGTTCCTAACTCCTGTTCTTGCTCTCTTCCAGCCTGGCCAGTAAAAAGAGAACTTACTGAAAGCTCAGTGTAAAAAGTCACGTATTTCCTCAAAAGTTGCAGTATCCATGCAAAAATGGTTTCCAGGGGAAAAGAAAGAAAGAAAAAAAATAAATTCCCAGCCAGCTCTAATTCTTATGCACACAAGCATTTCCATTAGCTTCACGGGGATGACTTGTGAGTAAGATCCACTTCCACAATTAACGGTCTTGCAGAATTGAGTTTTAAATCAATGGTTTTTTTTTTTCTTTTTCCCACAGCTAGACACCCTGAGGAGTGAGGAAAAAAAGAGCCTCTGAGGACAAATTGATAGGATAGATTTCTACACTAGAAACAAAAACTTTAATTTGTGTTTGCAGCAAAAACATTGTGCTGTCTAAAGGAAAACAGGCTTGTTCATTAATGCTGTGTTCTATTACTAACACTCTCCACCAAATAAAGACTGGGTTTCCTTTTAATTTGAAAGTGCTTCCAGGCTATAATTTTCTTTTTAATTTTTTTCTTTCCTCTCCTAGTAACTATTAGTATGAGAATTTATTGCCAAAATTAAAACAAGGTAAATTCTGGAAACTATGAGATTATGCAGTTTTCTTGTCATGAGTTTAATTTGCTGGTGCTAATATATGAAAAATAGAATGTAATAAAAATAAAATGGTTTGGGACTTTTTTTTTTTTAAACTTTTTTTTTCTGTTTCTTCTTCTTCTTTTCAGAGAGAGCTTCGGGAAAAACCTCAATGAATTTAGGTTCTGTTTTCACTTCTGAGCTTTATGGGTAATAAAATCTATTTATCTATATATAGAGAATTTTCTATTCTCTAGATTTATTTTTTTTTTCTTTTTTTTTTGTTCTAGCAAAGGATTGAGACTGTGCTGGGTTTCCTCATTCTGGAGAGAGTAGATAATCATGCAACACTCAGTGCTCCGAGGTAAAACATGCTGTGTCTCTCTTAATTCCTGTCCTGAAACCAGGCTGAGGAGCTGAAGTATCTGCTTGAATAGATAGGCAATAAATTTAAAGTTGAACAGATGCTGTGGGACAGTATCTCACCAATAACTGCTTGAAGTTTTGCAGCTGGGGGACATAACCTTCTACACTGAAACTGGAGCCCCAAAATCCTGGGGCAGCTGCCAGGAAGCTGTGGTCAATATTTATCTCTGGTGTATCAGAAGTGGAGCTAAGGAGTGCTTAACAGAAATAATACCTCTTTTTTTCTTTTCTTTTCTTTTCTTTTTTTTTTTCCCTTTTTCTCCCCCTCCCAAAGTAAAAGTAAGAAAAGTCTGGATCCAGATAACATTGGGGCAGCTTGAATCTGAACCTGAACAGGCAAGTGGGGCCTTGGGGCCATGATCTAATAGCACTCTTTGATGAACAGAATGCCTGCCTCCTCTGCCTGAGATGAAATGTCTTTCTAAATGCTTACAGATGTCCTGGTAGCAGAGGTAGCCTTGCTGCCTAAAGAAATGGAGAAAGGTATTCACTCTCTTCCAGTTCATACTGAAAAAATATTAATCTGGCAAATGTTGTGGCTCAGCGGGAGCACAGCAGAGATCCTTGAATTATCTTCTAATAAGTATAGGGACAGCAGAGCTTATCAGCTTATGCACATCACCTTAAAAATGCAGCCATGCTGCCTTTGGGATGTGTGCCTGGCTGCCTGCATGGGGCTGGATTGGAAGGACTGTGTGTATTGTCACCCAGCGTAAGCTCAGGGATTTCTGCACTCTGCCTCTTTATGTGCATAAATTCCTTAGAGAAATTAGGTACCTTCAGTGACTCTGTCCCACTGCCTAGCTGAGTCACTAAAACAGTTTGAAACAGAAAATTTGGGATGAGGATGGCTGTGCCTATACAAGGGGATTGGAGCAGGAGTTAGGAAGATGAATGTTGTTTTGCTCCCTTATCCCCAGAGGAGAGCAATTCCTCTTGTCTTGTGGCAGAGCATACAGGGAGATGAAAAATAAATGCATGTGGGCTGCTTTCTATGCTTGTGCCACTTATTTTAAAAATTACTTGTTCCAATTGTGGAACAAGCCTGCCAGTGCTGATCACCCACCCTGAATTCCCAAAGGGAAAATGCATTTGACTAGCAAGTGGCAGAGAAGACCTGGAGAATGTAGGAGGGTAGCTTGTCCCCAACATAAGACTGCTGAAATTATCCAGGAGATGGGGTTCTTGCTGGAGAAGAAGATAAGCTCATAGCTAAGGACTTAAATAGTTCATCTCATCTATTGCAATTTAGAATTTAGGTCAGAGATTGTTTTAGGAACCTATATTTAAAGCAGCTGGTTTCCGAGCAGTGTTTTGCTCAGGTGTAAAACTGGTGAGGGCAATTCTAGGAGACACAAGACTGATGTGGCACCCCAAAAAGGTGCTCCTGCAGCTGTGTGGTGCAGGCAGCTGCACAGCGTCAGCTCCAGCTACTCATGGCAACTTTGGGGATTGGGGTCACACCCCTCCCCAGAGACACCGAGTGCACGGTTAGGATTTGTACATCCTAACTGGATAAAGCTGTACTCCACAGGCACTAGGAGATGTTTTCCAAGACCCCTTTCCATTTTAACACAGTTTATTGCTCCTATAAAAAGCATCCCCTCCTTGTGACTGAGCATGTTTGTGAACACAGTGGGTTTGCAATGTTTATTTACTGTTATACTCCCGTTTGTGTACTCAGCTTTGCCCATAGGTTGAAAAATGTGCAGCTACACTCCACAGAATGGCTCAAAGACCACTGAGGAAATTATCAAGGAGATGAAGCATTCTTGTTCTGTCCACTCAGTCTGTAGAGCAGTTCAATGGCAGTTGAAATGCCACTTGAAATATAGATAGAAGTTTTGTATGGGAGCAACTAAAGCTGCTCTCATTCCTAGCAATTTGAAAAGTTGTTCAACACAGCAAACCCCAACCTCCATAGCTGCTTCAAAGTATGAAGTGTTCTGCCTTTACTGCTATCATGAGGCTTCAGAAGGGACACCAATGTAGACTATTGAAAATTTAATGTTGTAAAAGCCCCAGAGATTTGTGTTTGTTGACTTTTTGCCCTGTTTCGCAGTAAATGACTCCATATTATTCAGCTCATCTGAGTACAATGAAGGAAGGAGCTCAGCTATTCCTTTTTATTTCATTTCCTGTACTTGACTTTCTTCCTGACTGTTAAATGGAGACAGGAAAAATGTTGATGGTGACATGATCAGTTCCATTATGAACCTTCCTGTAAACAGTTATGAATCCCGTGCTGTCTTCCTTTATATTCATAATTCACACAGCACCTTGCTTACAAAGCTTTGCGAAGGACACTTGTGCAAATAGAAATGAGAAACCATTTTTCTTAAAACAAGATGCCTCTTGTTTGTGGTGGTTTAAAGTTGTGTCCTGTTGGAGAGGGTTCCTGCGCAGTAAGGACACGTCCATCCAAACACGTCTTCTGTTTCTTTGTTGGAACTGTAGGAAAATGATCAGACAAGGATGGATTTGAAGCCTTCTGGCCTTGTAGGTGCCATTTTTTGAGCTGGTGTGAGCACTTACATTCAGGGATGGATCCTGATGAGCTGTGGATCAGAGGGTTTGCCTGTGGCTACCACCTACCTCTTTGGCAAGGTCAGTCCTTGTTTGCCTCCCTTAATGAAGTTTCCTCCTGTCATTTGTGCTCCTTTCCATTTGCATAAGGGAAGTTTTGGCTGCTTTTGAGGTTCAGTAAAAGCAATTAAGATCTATGTTGGGAAAAACTCACAGTCACTCTAATTCCCTTTGGGTTTTGCTTTGTTTTGTTTGTTGAGGATTTTTTTTCAGTACAATATAAACCCAGAAAGCTTCCAATCTGTTTTCAGTGAATAAGTTCGTGGTTATATTAAAGAAACTTACAAAATTAAAAGTTCTCCACTTTTGTTGCCAACCAAGTGATTTCTCCATTGCAGTTGTATCATGTCTGCAAGCAAAATAAAGAAGTGAGTTTGATTCCCTAATCTTAAAAAAACCAAAACCAAACCAAAACCAATACCAAACCCTCCAAGCCCAGACTGACTATTTATTTATTTGCATGTGCTTATTCAGAGACCTGAGAATTGCTCTAGCTCTTTCCTTTTCAAGATCGTGGTAATGCCACTTTCTGGTAATGAGTATGGTGGCAAACCAAGTTTTAAATCCTATATTCTTCTGCCTTGCACATTTTAGAACTATAAAAACATCTTCATGAGGCTTTTCTTACGCAAGCTACTTCTCTCCCCAGCACATTATACAAACATTGTAGTCTCTTCTCACAGCAGACAATGATGGAGTAACAGATCCTAATGTAACAGATCCTCAGGAAGCCGTGGGCTCTGTGAAAGTGATGCTGTCCAACCTGAGACCTGCACTGCAAAATCCTTTTACCGGGGAGTTCAGGACTTATTCCAGGCAAGGGTGAGAAAGGACTGCTGGGGATGCCTTCAGCCAGGCCAGAGCTGTGTGGTTTGAATGACAGCAAATGCAGCTGGGGAGCTAACTGGGACTGTACTGACCTGGGGTTTAAATTTTCATGCGGTGGTAGCGTGGGGAGGCAATGGAGGCACTGGCACTTGTAGCCACATTTTTCAGTTTCTTGCTCGTGTGTGTACTGACCACACAACACATGTAAGATGTACCTTTGAAACAAGAGGATGTACGTCAGAGACGACTGGAGTTACATGAGGATGAAACAGGGGTTAGAAATGAGTTCTGCTGGTGAGAAAAATCTTTCTAAGCAGTCTTCTCTGATCCCTCCTGCTTGGGAGGTCAAGAGTGAGCAGTTTCCTTCACGGGAACCTTTGGCTGCCCTCCTGCTGCTCCCTGCAGAGCAAGGTTTGTGTTCTGCTTTTCTGTTAGTAGGGAGGCAGTTTCTCTCCCTGCTGCTGAACACGTTGCTTTTCTAAGGCACAAAATTGAAAAGTTGTCTTTTTTGTTGGACAGTGTCAAAAATGTTGGGAAAGCCAGTGGATTTTTCCCTCTGCATTGTCAAAAGACACGTGTTCCTGTGTGGGGTAAGCTTGAGCTCCAGACTTCAAGACCGTTTGAAACTTCTCAGCAGTGTCATTTCTGCCACTGCCCTCTTTCAAATGAATCTGGAAGGAATGAACAAGAAGCTTTATAGGAAGAAAAGCTCTTTTCGCTGCCATCTTCTGTCTTTCAGGTATACCCTCTGCCTGTGTCTAGCAGTGCCCATTCTGGTTTAGCCTAGGTTCTCGGTTTTGAATATAACATTTGTTTTGGGATTATTCCATCTTCCCATGCCTTAGGAAGATGCCTGTGAACGAAGCAGTTGGCATAAAGTGCTCATGTGTTGAACAAATGTCATTTTCCCCTTTTCAGAGCCAAGTGTGTCACCTGTGATGTGTCTAATTGCTCTGAAGTCCAGGCTTTACACTCTTTGGCAGAACACCTACAATGAAACTCTTGTTTTCATGAGCTAAGGCAACTGTGTTATATAGTGACATATGTGCCAGTTGGTAGAGAATAAACACTGTCCTGGGAGTTAGAGAGATAACAAAATATTGCTCCAAATGCAGGGAAGTATACCTGGAAGAGTCAGTTGGGATAAATAGTAAATTTTAATTTCAGAATATTCTTTTTTTTTTCTTTTTTTCCCCCTGTTTTTGTGTTCTGTGCGTGTCAGTGCATTGCTTATTTGCTGCAAAAAGCTAAAAGTAGTTTATGACTTCTTGTGATCTGTTTAAAAATGATCCTGTAGCTGTTCTGATTTCCAGCTCTAACTTTGTAGTGGACAAGCTAACCTTAAGCATCCAAGCCTTACATTAAACTATATGATTTGAGTTATCTGGATGTTGATGAACATACTTTGGATGAACTTACTTTCTAATTCTTGAGATTAAGATATGTCTGTAGAAAGGTGCATCTGAATTGTGTTTTCAGGTTTCAATTTATAATCAAGAAAATATTTTAAGTATCACTGAAGAAATTATAAATTGTTAACGTAGTCACATAATAAGGAATATAAGAAAAGTGTAATAGTATTAATGATTGGTACCTTGATATTGCTGGGACAAATGAATGATATAGTAGCTACGATGAGCCTTAGAGCAAGTAGAGTCCAAGGTAAGACTTCAACCACATGTATTGTGCATTTAATTGAAGGCAGTACCACTGTAGCTTGTGCTTGTCTGGTCCTTAGCAGGTGTAACAGTTGCAAAAATGCCTCCTATGGAATCAAAATTAGAGTCATGCTTTGCCAGAACCCTGGTCAAGTTTGGTTTTATCTTTACTTGAAAATAGCCACAAAGCAAAGTGGTTTGAACGTGAGCCTAGAGTGTAGTATACAAGCCCAATAAAAGATACCTGAAATGATGCTAATTCTATTAATGGTGTCTTCCTCTCTCTTTTCTTCTTATATGTTCTTCAACTTCTACTTAGCAAATTTGTTCTGGGCTTTTTACCTTAGTATCTGTTGATCTAGGAAAAGAAGTCCTAATAGAAAACTGAAAGTTGTGTGTATGTTCTGAATCGGACCCAAATAAAATATATAAATTTTTTTGGTGTGAAGACAAAGCCTCTTAAAAAAAAAAAGCCCCGAAACCAACAGACTCAGTAGATTAAGATGAACAGTGTGTTTTAATTTCATTTGGACAATATTTTTTATGTGAATGAGTTGGAGCAAATTTGTGGGGTATAGAATTTTCTCTGTTTTTTTGTTTGTTTTGTTCAGTGACCACCAAAATGTTCACAGCCTCTGCAGTATCTCTCTTGACTGATTTGGATTTCAAAAGGCTCCTAAGTCTTTTAAAAAAAATTAAATTATGAGACCTGGGCATGAAAAATCTACTGACACTGTCATTTCTTGCTACTGTCTGTGAGTTGCATTTCTTCAAAACTGGATTTCTCTGGCCTGTTTCGGGTAATGAATCAGGATATTAAATTAGGTGTTACTTGAAGGATTAAGATACTACTGAAACAGTCACCATGGCAAGAATACTTGACAAATTTAGGGCTGATCATGTATTCCTGTTATCTTCATGGATAATTCCCAAATTCATCTATTCAGGCAGAGAAAGCAAGAGCCTCTGCTGTACAGACACACTTATATATGCTTGAATGATTTCTTCCAGGAGCCTGGGAACACTTGCTTGTCAGCCTTCTGCATTGACACGGAAGTGTTGAGAAGGTAGGAAATGCTGGTGCTCTTTATCAGGACAGCACAGGTGGATGGCCTTTGTTAACAGCTAACACTGCAACATTAGGTGATGCTTGCCTTTTTTTTTTTTTTTTTTTTTTTTTTTCATTAATCTCTCAGGAAACTATTTTTTTTTCAGGGATTAAAAACAAAAAAAACGCCTTGACATGTCCTTTGGCCAGCCTAATTTTCTTTGA
>JANIJG010025345.1:29278-57410 GCA_024611175.1 Megaceryle torquata
TGGCCCTGGTAGAGTTGGATAACGGTTGGACTTGATGATTTTAAAGGTCTTTCCAACCATAGCGATTCTGTGATTCTGTGGAAGAAACACCGCAGCCTTTTCTGCTTGTAGTTTCAGATGGCTTCTCAGCCCAGCAGCTGCTCTTACTCCCCCCTTTTGAGAGCTGGGGTGTGCAGTGATGCAGCGAGTATTTAAAAGATGCCTGCTTTGGGGGCACTTGTGCAGTTCAGGTAGTGGTAGCAGCATCAGGAATTTCTTTGCCTGAGTGAAAAGCTGCTGAACAGGATGTAGCGAGAAGAGAGCTTTTGGGGTCGCTTGAGACCCTGTGTGGCATGTGTCTGCCACAAGGTGCGTGTGATGAGTAGTGGCCCAAAACCATGTTTCTTCCTTCTTGCCTCAGGGGAAATATATAGACACCTTGACAGGAGAAAAAAAAAATAAACAAACACCTTGACATGCTTGTTAGGTCAAATTTTATTTGCTGCAGGGATTCAGCCTGCAGCATGTGGGCTAAAGCATGAGCTAAAGCATTTGAAAAAGCACAGTCCAATAAACTTTGTACAGTCTTTTGAAATCAAGATTCACTAAGTGGATTAGATATAAGAGGAGCAGCATATAATGCAGCCCATTGAAGAGAAAAGGATCCTCTGTTTTCCACACGCTTCATCGTGATATCTTCAAGAATACATTTAATATGAGGCAGCAGCAGTGCTGCCAGGATCCCAAGATGCAGCTGTCAAGTAACATCTGCCAAAAAGGGACTTGCTTCATTACATTCAAACCTCTCCATTGCTCATTAGGTCCCAACAGATGGGGATTCAGTATTTTGAAGTCAGTCATCCTGTATGAAGTAGTTTGTTCATGACACTGATGAACAATTATCTACCCGTACTGTTGGGAGTTTTATGCTGTTTATTTCGACTGAGTGTCAGTACAGGGCACAACTTTAGCATTTGATGGTAAGAGTAACTGGGAGACAAAAGGTCAGTTTGGCTAACTCCAGGAATGAGATTGGAAGTTTTCTAGAATAACCTGTTAATTTCCCTGTAACAGAATCTATAATTAATAACTCCTCATTAGGTTTTGCTACATGTTTTTATTTATTTTCCTTTTTCAAGTACTGAAAAATACTAATTATAAATTAAAAAAAAAATATTGTTCCATCCCAGTGGAAGATAAACTGCTGTGCATAATAACTGTTGTATTTCTGTTGGCTGATAAATGTTTAATGGTTTGTTAACTAATTGTCAGTTTAATCAGGAGAGTGACAATAACAACTCATTCAAATATTTGCACTGTCACCTGCAAAGGCAGCTGTAAACACGATTCATTCCAAATCTTGCAGATAGTCTCTAGGTACCAATATACAGCAATCCCCTTGAAACAGATTTCCCAGTGAAATGTTTCTTTGCTATTTTCTGTTGTTGACAATCCTTGTTATAAAGAGAATAAACCAAAACGTGGACCACTTGGTCCTGTGAATCATTAATCTGTGAGGTATATTGCATTAATGACTCTCTTGTAACATCAGAATTTAAAAGTGATTACAACCCTTGAATAATAATTTCAGCCATGGGTTTTTTTGTTTGGTTGTTTTTTTTTTTTCCCTCCAAGCCTTTTAAATAAATCAAAATACACAGGTAAATATGAGAAAGATACATTTCTATACACACATACATGCACATATACACACACATATGTATTTATACACACACACTACAAATAATTGTAAAAATAAAACCAAACCAAGTTAAAATATTTTCCTCTAAAATTAATAATAGTCATATTTCATGACCAGATGCTATCTTGCTGCCTTTACTGAATTCTCAGTGAACTGTATTTTCATTGACTTCAGCAGGACGATGCCTGTAAGAAGACTTCAGAAGATAACCCTGAGCAATCTGATCACCATGGAGAACAGGAGGCAAGTAAAGTTTTTCATGGAAAATGTAAGTATCACATAATTGTAAACTTCATTTTGGGAAATGTGCTGGTGTGCTTAATTAACTACAGCAGCACATTGCAATTTTTAAGGTCCTTTTTTGCCCATAGTGAAGGAAGTGGAGGAGGATGCTGTGCCAAAAGCCTTCCTATCCCTTTATCATATGACTGGCCAGTGGTTTCTTTCAGTCCCAGAGGGATTTGCACACTCGTGTGCCTTTTCAGGAACATTTCAATTGACTGCATAGGGAAAGGTAGGGTAAAACTTCCTTTCTGTTATGATATGATGAAAAGTAAAGCCAGTTTATCAAAAATGAAGCTGTCAGCTCCCTCCCTTCTTTTCCAAGTTGCTTGGAGAACCTACAGTAAAGATAACTGCTTTGCAATTCTACTCTGAGCACATGCTCAATAGAAATAATGTTTTTAATTTTTTTTTTTTTTTTCCCCTGTTACATCCTCATTTAACCAATTCTGATTCTTCTACTATTGAAGAATAGGTTTTTGTTGTCCAAGGAGAAAAAGCAATATTTCTATTTAAGGTTCTGGACTTAAATATATCCTTACAGATCTTGGTAATCTAAAAGTAAGTAAACAAATACATAAATAAATGTTATTTTCCTTAAGAAACTCTTAAGATGAGCCCAAATTTTCAATTTAAAGCATCTGGGGACCACATCTTTTCAGCAAAATTTCACCCTAACAAACAGGATATTTCTGCACGCTCAGTTAGTGTGCAAACATTAGGTACATAGCTACAAACATATTGTACATAAGCACAAACGTGTAGAAACACTTAAACAGTAATGTTAGAGCCAAGTCTAAATAATTTCAGCCTGAACATTTTTCTTCAGAAACTTGATGAAACTTCTTTAGTTGAAGTGCTGAGTTGGCAAGGAATTCCCACGCCTTTCTTGATGTTTCAAGGTCAATACAGGTCTTAGTATGTAAATAAAAAATGAAAAGGATTGTTTGTCATCTGTATTGACTGAAACAGGTTTACCTCTTTTGCAACTGAGGTAAAAAGCATCATTAGCAGAAAAAAATCAGTGTAAATCAGTAGCACAGAAAAAAACCATGCTAAAGCAGAATGGAAAGATGATAGTACAGGTTGGCAGATGGCATGTCTTGTGTTACTTTGGAGTGGAGAAGAGACCCATGTTTGACAACTCCTGGGGGAACACAGTAGTTATTTGCTGAAAATTCCTTCCCTCCTCTTTTCATAAATTCTGCAAGAGCTGTGTGTAATTGCCCTGTACTGAGCACAGAGGCTAAACCAGGAGCCTGTATGCATTGTGTTAACGAAGTGCAAGGGATGCATCTTTCAATCTTGGTGTGTTACTCTCGGCTCTTTAGTGTATTATTCTCAGCAGATTACAGCCTGGCAATGTTTCCAAAGTGGTGGAGTATCAACTCTTCTACCTTAATGATGAAGTCTAGTGAATCAAAGATCTGCATATTGGACATAATGCCTCAAGAGGACAGAAGGATTTAATTTAATTACTAGTAACACTTTCCAGTTGCCATTTTAAGGGTGGCAGTACAAGCCATAACTGACTTAACAAGCATTGAGAAGCAGCACATGTATTTCCAGGCAAGAAGTGTGTGGTAGTGTATTGTCAAGGTCTGTCATTTGGGTTTCTTCTTCACTGGTATGCTTTATTGTTCCATGTGCTAAAGGATGGGGTGTTGCTGGACCTGACTGCAAAACCAAGGTCAAACATGAGGGCTAAATTCAACATTTCTTCAGGCCAATGAAAGGGTGTGAATTTCAGTGGATTCTGGTGGTTTCTGCTGCAAAATAACAAGTGGGCATTCCATCACCTTTTCTAAAAAAAGTTGATGCCTGTAATGGTGGTAGAATATTATTTTTGTGTGAAATAATTTAAAATATATAGAATGTATTTGTGCACATTGAAAACCCATCCCTCTTAAAGAACAGAGACATCTTACGCATACTTGTATAAAAGTGGAACATCAATATTTCTAAGCTTAATTGACTTTTGTTGGAAAACCTTATCTAAAATACAATACTAATTTGGTAGCTCTCAGCTGTTGTTTCCTTCAAGTTAGATAACAGGTTGCTGAGTGCTGTTAGTTTAACACACGGTCTTCTGTTGCAAAGGTGAAGCAGAAAAGCTGTTCTTATTTCCCACCTGCATGACAGAAATAATTTATAGCAGCAGTTATAACTTTTTTTTAACATTTAGTTAAAGGTTTTAATTTTATTTATTTTTTTTTTAATGAAATACAGTATATTTTGATTAAAATGCAGGCTGTGTGCTTTGGCAGTTTTACTAGCAATTTGTGACACTTGCCTTTTTTTTTTTTCTTCTTCTATGGCTAGACTGTTTCATGTATAATTTATTGTGACAAAACACTGGCCCTACTTATTGTTTCTAAATACCAGCTCATTAGAAGTGTGTCTGAGGTGTAGCTTTTTAATGGTTGCATAATATTCTTGGACGTGGAGTTAATGGAATAGTAAACAACTTTTTTGTTTCAAAAGCAGTGAAGCAGAAGCGTACCTCCATAAAATTGGTTTGTTGTAGATACAGGGATATTTCATGAGAAGCAAAAAATTGGTATCTACTGACAGACAAATATGAATTCTCCTCACCTCGGTCATATGAATATTTTTGAAGGTGTTAGGTTTACTTTAGGATGAGCAGGATTTGGCTGTGTACACTTGCATAAAAATAGTAAAGATTGTCATTGTAGTGAGCCTCTGTGTGAAACTGGAAGTAGTGCCAGTAGAGATGTGAGTTAGACAGGTTTTGATAAATACAGATGGTTTCCTTTCCATAGAGTATGGAAAAAAAATGCAAACAGCAGATGAGTAGGAGGTAGATAAGTATGCAATGCTCAAGAAAAATCTATAGTTTATGAAAAGAACTCAGTGTCATTCCCTGGCTTTTTGCCATGTCTTAATTACAGATTTCAAAGTTAAGTACTGTAAAGTGAGCACAGTGAAAAGTCAGGTGTGATCACTCCAACAGAGGTAGAAGTTAAAGGAAGAAAGAGTGGGCTTATTTGCCTTTTGACAATTACTATAACCAAAACAAAAGAAAAAAAAAATCAGAACAAATTCCACGTCTCTCAAGCAGAAATCACACCACAAGAATGTTCACAAACTCCGTATTTCTCTGTGCTTTGAAAATCACTTTATCTGGTCTAGATCATCTCAAATAGATACTCATCTCATCCCTTGTTTTCACAGAACAGCAGTGACTGGAAGGCACAGCTGGATGTTATCTGGTCAAATCTGCCTGCTCAAGAAGGACCACCCAGAGCTGCTTGCCCAGGACGACGTCCAGAGGACTTTTGAATATCTCTAAGGATGAAGACTCCACAACTTCCCTGGGCAGCCTGTGCTAGTACTTGGTCACCCTTGCAGTTGAAAAGTGCTTCCTGATGTTCAAGATGGAACCTCCTGTGTTTCAGTTTGTGCCCATTGCCCCTGGATCCTGTCACTGCACACTCCTGAAAGGAGATCTTTTTCTCTGTCTTCTTTGCAGCTGAATATCTTCAGGTGTTCATATACATCGATAAGATTGCCCCTGAGCCTTCCTATCTCTAGCAGTCCCGGTTCTCTCAGCCTTTCTTCATGGGAGAGATGCTCCTGTCCCTTAATCATCTTAGTGGCTGTCCTGAGGTTGGTTTGGGTTAATTATCACCAGCAGCTGCTGGCCCAAGCAGTTGGGAGGGGCCACAGCCGGGATAAACAACTGAACAAGCCAGTGGGACAGTTGATACCATACTGAGCTGTGCATCTATATAAGGGGAAGGCTGGCCTAGGGTAGGTATGCCTCTTTTCGGCTTGCTTCAGGGTGGAGCTTCAGTGTGGCTGGAACAGGAAAAGTTGGTACCTTGGGTACAGGTACAGCTTTCTTGGCTTCTATTACTTGCCTTGTCTATCATTTTATTAGTGCTATCATTTAGTACTTTTGTTTTATTAAGCTGCCCTTAACTTACAGGGTCTCACCTTTTTATCTTTCTTCTGATTCTCCTTCCCATCCTACAGGAAGGGATGTGGAGGGGGAAGGAGGGGGGAAGTGGTGGCTGAGCAGTCTGCATGGTCTTTAGCTGCCAGTAGAGGTTAAACAACAATAGTGTCCCTTTGCTGGACACTCTCCAGTAACTCTATATCTCTCTTGTACTGGGCAGCCCAGAACTGGACACAGAACTGCTCCAGGCGTGGCCTCACCAGTGCTGATAAGAGAGAAAGAAAACCTCCCCTGACCTTGTGGCAGTACTAATGCAGGACACCAAGGCCATGTAAGAGATGTGTTGTTAGCTCACGCTCAACTTGATGTCCAGGACCCCATCTGCAAGACCGCTTTGCAGCTACTCAGCCCCCAGCATGTACTGGGGAATGTAGTGGTTTCAGCCTTTAGCAGTGAATATTCCAAAGCCCTTCAAACAAACTATTCCAGAAATTCCTTAGGAGTAGATGTTTTCTTTTCCCACATAAAATATTTTTGAGGTCATTTTTTAATGCTTTCCCATTTTGAGATGGACTTCTCTCTGCTTTTTAGCAGTCATTTGAAATATTTCTATGTTTATCACATCCTTTCTCAAACTCCTCTTCAAATTTAGTAATCCTAATTTTCCCAATGGGTCATGTTTCCTAGACTATAATCTATGTAATTTTCTGCTCATTTCATGTTTGTGTTTGTTTTTTTTTTTCTCTTGCTATTCTCTCTTGGACCACACCTTTCTTGATGTTTTAGTGTTATCATTTGAAGGTCTAGGTGTTGTAGAGTGAACATGAGCTACTATGTCTTGCATAAAACATTCCAGGTTAGACATCTCAGTGTGACACTTACTTATAACAGTAAGACAATGTCTTGATTAATTTCCAGTTTGTGACCTGTTATAACTCTCTGGATTTGTGTTAAAAGCAGCAGCTGTTTGGTTTCGTACTTAAGTGATTGAATTTTTCCTAATAAATTTAATATTCTACACTCCAGTTGCAAGTCCAAAAATTGAGCAAATTCTTGGCAAAATTGTTAAAGCCACTTGATACACCTCCCTGCACAGTCATTGACAACATGGCTAATGTTGCCACTGAAAATTCTTCTGTTCTCACATCCACTTCATGCTAATTTCACTTAGTCCTATGCTTGCCTTATCAAGCTTTGTACCGTTTCAGCTTTTCCTCCTCGCATCCCTCAGCCCTGCATTACAGATGAGCAGTAATTCTCAAAGGAGATAATTACCACTTTCTAAGCTAGTGAAACTTCACCACTACTGCATCAGCCTTTAGAAGGGCTCTTCTTCACAAGCCCGCTGCTTTCAGGCCGTTTGTGAGGCTTTTGAAGAAGTCCTCCTTTTGCTCTTCACTGGAATTTAAAGAGCTCATGATATATAAATACATCAAATGTTGCAGTGAAATAGTTTAGTGGGCTGAATGAGGCAGAGCCCAGGCAAGATAGGGATCAAATTATCCAGCAAAGGAAGTTTATATATTGGCTGCCAAGTCTTAGTGATCTCACCATTTCTTTCTAAGTCTCCAGGAAGCACTTGGAAATATATCTATGTTAGGAAACTTCAGGAAATAATCGCTATCGGTGTAATCAACCTCCTTGGCTGACAGCATCACATTCAATGTTAAAAGTCTTTAGTGCAGGTGATAAAAGTGAGCTGCAAGAGTTGCTTCTCAACGGAACTCATCAGTTCTGCCAGTTCACTATCTGGCTGTTGAAGGAGAGAATCTATTTTCTCTGTGACAATACAATTTTATGGGGGGGGAAAAAAATCTATATGAGAAATTGCACTTTTTTCTAAAGTGACATTTGTATTGGTTTCGTAAACATATTTTTATTACAGCTCTGAACTAGATGTTGATGTACAAAAGTATTAGTTGGGCTACACTGTCAGATAATCAATTCTGTTAGATCTATGTCATAGAGACTATCCCAGAACTGATATTCTTGATATGGTTTTTATATATTCTTTGTGATGGTCTTTAAAACAAAAAAACCCTTTACATGAATTGTAACTTTTACTTTGTGTTATGAGCAAGGCTGTCTTTGAAATATCAATGAAAAGATTGAGATAATCAAGCTTATTTAATAAAAATGAATTTTCAAAAGAATTGGGGACTTTTCATGTTCAGTTGGGAATACTCTCAAAAGTATTTCGAGGAGAAAGGAGAATGGAAGGAGAGTGAAAAAGAATTGCACAGAACTTCATGTACGTGAATTTCATGTGCTGCGATGGAAAAGTGACAGCCAAACCATGAAATTGGGAGATTTGTCAAGTAATATCCCTTTCAAAATATTTTTTCAGACTTTTTTTTTTAGTCTTCATGAAATATAAAATTTTCTTTTCTTGGCAATAGAAACCCTCGGTGCTTGGAAATACAATTAAGTGCAAAAAATTCACACTGAGCTGAATTTTATCTATGGTGTGTTTATTTTATTTGTACTACAGTAGCAGTAGAGTGAAGAACTAAGAATTTTTTTTTTTCCTCTCTTCACTTTGAAAACTGTGTGAATAATGTAAAGGTATTTTCCCTGTTCCACACGCAGGATTCCTGTTGATGCCAAGGACAGCATGGCATTCAGAGTGTGTGTTTTAATCTGTAGTGCCTCTTTGTTTTCATTGTACTATTAGACATATTTCAACTAATGCAAATGTATTTTAAAAGACCATATAGTGCCTTCTGATCTCTGCTGGATCACAAAGCAATTCCTGGAGTGGTCTCTTCTAACAGAAACATTAATCAATGTGTGTTGTCTGAACTGATTAGTCAGAGCTGGCAATTTCCCAAAGCAACAACTTTTCTACAGTTTCAGCTGCAGCAACTTTTTGTTTATCATGTGTTGATTGCTTATTGACATATTTCAGGAGAAAATTGTCTCTGAGGATGAAAGTTAAGAAGAATGTGCAAATAAAATAGTTCTAAAGCACATATGAATTCTTAAC
Organism: Megaceryle torquata; assembly: GCA_024611175.1. Lineage (NCBI taxonomy): Eukaryota > Metazoa > Chordata > Aves > Coraciiformes > Cerylidae > Megaceryle > Megaceryle torquata. The sequence continues at coordinate 38,150 of JANIJG010025345.1, forward strand.
AGAGCAGCTATAAAACACTTGTCATAAGAAATTAGTTACTGCATGGTATTCTCCAGTTCATTTTACCTCAGGCTTGCTTTCTATGTAGTTCTTTAATGTCATCTTGAATGAAATTCCTTTCTGTTCCCCGTTTTTACTTTGTTTGGGAAATACTTAAGTAATGCACAAGCTTGTATTTATTTCCAAAATCGTTAATGTGCCTGAAAAACACTGCTAGTTTTTTAAGTGTCTCTAAACCGAGGAACTGCCTGGTTGCAAAGATGTTCCGTGATGTTACTGGAGCTATTTAAGAAAGAGACTTTATTGTTTTCTGGAGGTGGGGCTGATGAAGGTCTGGCCTTTGCTATCAGTCTGTCAGACATGTCTTTTGTCGGATCCTTTTCATCAGTGCGGGATGAATTAGAGTGAGATTGTGCCCTGGCAGGATGGGTCTGGGTATGCTAACTCCTTGACTGCTGTAAACTCAGAATAATTAATTCCTTTTATACTGGACAAATTGATTTACTCTCAGTAGATCTTCCATAAACATAGTTGTATCAGTTTCTAATGAGACATCCAGGAGTACCTCCTTACATGCTTGAAATCTTTTCTAAAATACTTTAATGAAGCTTTTATTTACAAACTGGGTATATTTTTAAAACAAATAGTATGAAGCAGAAAGCAGTTAGATGTTACCTCATATTAAAGAAAACTTATCATTCTCCTTAAAGCAAAAATTAGATGAAACATTTACATTTTTGTTGTCGTATTGTTAGCTTTTTTTAAACACCTGTTTTTCTTGCTTGCTCTTCTTCAAGTAATCTTAGAATCATGTAGGTATTTTATACCAGTGACCAAAACTAGACAGGTCTTAGAATAAGTGCTGCCTGTTGAATTGTGGGTCCTGTTGAAGCTGGTTAAACTTGCTTAAAGTTACCTTGGCATGGTATAGATTAGAGTGATTTTGTAAGTGTGATACATGCTTTCTTGTCTGACATAAGCAGGGTCTTGTTTAGTATGAAAAGAAAGCTGAAAACAGCAGAAAGACAACCAAAGTTTGCAAAATAAATAAATAAAGGGGTGGGGGGAGAGAGAGGAAGCTGAAAAATAAATGTCAACCTGACGGGTGTATTTTAACACTTCCAGACTTGTCTCCAGAATAACAAAATCTGTTCCAACAACTTTGTCACTTACTAGTGATATGACTCTCCTGTATATAGTCCTAGGAAGGTTAATAACTAGTTTTTAGTAGAAATGAGATGTATTTCCAAGTGGATAATGAATATTTAATTTGTATTTATTTATTTATAGGACAGCTGGGTGTTTTTTTTAATAAAAAAACCCAAACTCAAACCTTCCCTTGCGGTTTCTGGCTGGTGAACATAACTGTTCTAACTGTTACAATGTAGTCATTGGATGTGACCATTGTCACTGTTTAAAAAAAAGAAAATCAGATTTGTTATAATTGTCTTCATTAGTTATTTCCACTCCTGGAGTTTTGTGTATTGCTTTACTTGCAATGCAATACCAGAGCAGCTGAGAGCTGCCTTTTGCAGTTCATTGCCAATGACCTATTGTGGGGTGCAACATTTTTTATTTTTTTAGCCATTCCAAATATAAAGCTTTCAGAAGGTGAAACCAAAGAAATTACTGTGAAACCGGAGAAGCAATTCGTGGGTCACGAGCGTACCCAAGGTGCCTCACTCAACCACCAAACCCTACCTGAGAAAGGTGCGGGTCTCTGGTAATTCTTTGGTCTGACCTATTGGTGCCATGGGAATGCCTGGGGTGCTCTAAATGGCACTTGTCACCTATGCTTGGGCGTAAACAGCACAATTTGGCTGTGTGGGGAAGAGCACAACTTCAGTGGGTACAGGTAAGAAGGTTTATAACAGAAGAGGGGCAATATTAGGACCCATCACTATGAGGAACCTTCCAGGGGTGTCCTGAGCAGTGTTTAGTATCTGAGCTGTCAGGTTTTTCCCTCTTTTGGGTAAGAATGAACCCACAAGTTGTTCTTATGAGAGCAGCCAGTTGTAAAATGCTGTTCTCTATCTAAAAATTAATAATAATTAATAATAAAAGAAGTAAAAGGCATCTAAATACCAGGAAATATTTAGTTAGAAATTTTCACTCAAATCCATTTACTTTTCAGCTTCCCAGGGAAAACGCACACATTTTTAATGACTCTTTTTAGCAATAACAACCCCTCTCTGCCTTTTTTTTTTTTTTCCTCTGCTGAATGACAGCATTGAGAGGGGAAAAAAAACCCAGCTTTTTTTGAAATAACCACTAAATGTGTTTTAATGTTTCTCTATCCCATACACACGTTTGTTTTTCAGGTGTTTACACTGTTTTTCACATACTTTTTAACTACAGACAGTAAATTGTGTTTGTTTTCCCTATATGTGAATGCTCTGTTCTAATGTAACAGTAATTTCTCTGTCCTATTTTTATGTTTTATTGATCCCTGCCTTCATCGTTCTTTACCTGCTCTAACCTTATTGCTGCTCCTGAGGTCCTAAATGTGTCAGTCTGGACTGCAAAGGTTCATTCTTCTTCCAAGTTATGACCCCTTCCAGAATTTAGCTGTAACTTCTACTTGTCTTTAAATCAGTGCTTTGAATTAAAGAATAAATCCATGAAGAGCAGATCATACATTCCCAAACTGTGGAAGGTTACATATGGCTCAGTGTAGGTGCTTAGAAGAAAGTAAAAAAAAAAAAAACAAAAACAAACCCCAAAACAACTGGAAAACATATATAATACAAGAATAAATTACATCTCCAATGCACTTTGCAAACATCAAATGGAAAAAAAGTAAATTGAAAGAGTTAAATTTGAAGGAATATTTGGCATCTTAACTTAAGTGAAGTGTGTAATTAAGTTCAATAAATGTAGAAGAAAATACACCAAAGACAGCAGAGGTCTGGGATTTAAATCCTGCCTCTGTCAAAATCAGCGAGAATCTTGCCTTTGATATTAACCAGGGCAGGACTTAATTTAATTTCTTGAAAATGAAATTATCCCATGGCTGTGTGGGGATTCTGATCACCATTATACCCTGGACTGTAATTCAGGTCTGTTCCTCAGGTTTAAAACCTTGTATTGTCCTCCTTCCTGTGATAATATAAAAAGCGACAAGAAATAATAAAATCTTCTGAAAAATACTGTGTGCTACAGCTACTTCTGTCCGATACTGAACCGTGCCCTCCTAGCATGATTTATCAATTTAGATGAGTACTGCTGGATAGTAAAGTAGTGCTCATTAACGTGGTAATGATCCTGCAACCAGGGCCCAGCCACGGAGTGATGGAACATACACACTTACGTGGGTAGCAGTGTGTGTCTCTGTCCTCTAGCAACTGAGTGATACTTGTCCAGATATGATCTGGAAGTTCTTTTTCTCCCCCGTCTTGTGTCTCTGTGAGAGCACTTAGTACACTACAAGAAGCAGAAGGCATTTTGGGATGAGAATTTCTGTGATGTTGATGTGTTCCATATCCCTCAGGCTTTTTCTTAAACCCTTGTGTTCTTCCTTCAATATTTACAGCCTCAGCTCCTCTGTCTCAGAAGTAATTATTTTGCTTGTTCCTCATGATGAATACTTTTAGCACTATGCTAAAACTGTGAGTAACAGTAACCCAGCTGCCCCCCTCTCAAAAGCTTAACTACTGAAAAATCAATTCTATCATTAATTACACAAATATGTGCCATTAAAGTTGTTTATCACTCCTCTTTTCTGTGAATTGCGTTCTTAATTATGCATGTAGCTTCTGTGTTCTAACAACACTAAACTTGATCATTTCTTAAAACTGAAAGCATATTGTGCTATAAAATTCCATGAAAATGGTGATTAGTTCTACAGAGCTAGGAAATGTCTCAATTTTGACATCTAGATCCATTGTTTTAAATACTGATCTCCAAGTTGAATGCTATTCTCCATAAATATGTATCTGGTGGATCTATTCTTTCTGACAGGAATTGTATTACAGATACCTCGTGTCTCTGAAATTGCAAAAGACATTGTAGATCACAGAATCACAGATCACTTGATGTTGGAAGAGACCTCTGCAGGACCTCTTGTCCAACCCACCTGCTCAGGCTGGGCCAGCGAGAACCAGTAGCCCAAGACCACATCCAGAGGACTTTTGAACATCTCCAAGGACAGATAGAGACTCTGCAACCTCGCTGAGCAACCTGTGCCGGTGCTCAGTCACCCTCAAGGTCAGAGGGAACCTTCTGTATTTCAGTTTGTGCCCACTGCCTCTGCGCCTCTCACTGCACAGCACTGAAAGGGGCCTGGCTCTCTCTTCTTTGTGGCTAAGTATCTCTAGGTATTTACATATATTGACAGGAACCTCCCCTGAGCTAAATAGCTGATTCCAATCTGTAATCAGTCAACACATATTTTATTCAAATTACTAGTAAGCATTTGTATTATACTCCAAATGCAGAGTGTCATTCTTTGATTTGCAACTGTAGTGTAATTTGCTGTTGTTGGCTTTGAAGTACTAGAATAATTTCTGAAAAATGCTAAATTATTTCTGTATAAAATATCCATGAGAACTGTAGTCACTAAGTATCCTACATCTGCATTATGGAGATATATGTTTCTAAATGCCCAAGGTACTTTGAAAGTGAGACTGTTATTCTAAGTGACTCTAGAAAATTACTTGCTCTCATATGTGGTTGGAAACATACTCCAAAGTATGATAAAAACGTAAACTAAACCTGGTTACTTAGAAACTGGATATCATTTTAATGATGGCCATTTAGAGATTTTACCATACCCCGGATTACTTTTTTTTTTTTTTTTTCAGACCAATAACTGTCTATAAAGGAAAGAGAAATTTTCTGAGAGAGATAATATTTCTTTAGTTTTCTTTTGCTGGGTGATTATGACTGCCCTCGCTATGATGCGAGATGGTGCTCCTGAGAAATAAAAGAGAAAATGTAGTGGTTATGTAACTTTTATTGCTTAAAATGCAGATATAAAATTGCTCTCTATTAGGTAATATTTTCAGTGTTCTAGTAAACTTTAAGTGACAAAAAAAGCCTTTTAAAAATAAGATTTGTGGTTAACATTTCTTTGACTGTTAAAAGGAGGTGATAAGTTAGGTTCTGTGACAGTGTTTTAATTTTTGTCTCTTATCTCCTGCAAATTGAGTAAAATTGTGAAATACACACAGTTTGCACACACACAGAGATGCATTAATGGCCTGACTCCAGTAATGGTGAAATCTGTCCTGGCTGTCAAGATGCTAAAATATTAGCATCAGAATAACCACACTAAATACCACGGAAAAAGATTGCTTACAAAATGCATACTGCAGAGTGTAGCTATGGAATCTCTTCTAGGTGATAAATATTTTAGATGAAGACTGTTTATATCACATTAGTTTGGACCAACTGTGTGTCTCATTTAACGAAAGTACTTTGTTTTCACCATATAGTGGTGTCACATCTATTGCTTTGAAAAATTGATACTCGTTTTTACATAATTCATAGTACCATGTCTGCTGAGATGAGTGAAATACGCTTAATATATTCATGGTGTTACTTCTGTAACGTTTTCAAGGTCAGACATTTAATTGGTGCTTGATTCTAATTCTGTCAATGTCAGTGTGTTAATTTTTAAAAGGGGAAATGACAAAGGGAATGTTTTTTAAAATATCTTTTCATCTCTAAAGTGTAGAGAGAAAACATTGTGAAGACCTTACACTTGATTTATGTTGACTCTACATGATGAGAACTGCTTATTATAAAAATGTGTATTTTATTTTTGGGATGTGGCATGTTTATTGAAAATTTTCAAGGCTACGGCCAAGGGATCCAAAGTCTTTCTAAGAAGACAGTTTATACATTTTGCTTTTTGTTGGCTAATGTTTGTCTTCAGATGGGATATTTTTATTTTATTTTTTATTTTTCCTGTGTTCAAAAGCCCTTCAGCCTTTGGAAGTTGGTTAATGAAGCTTCGACTTTGCTGGGAGCAATTGTGTTTCTGGCCGAAGAAAGATGGTTGCATGAAGAGTATCCAGGGTAACAGCAGTCTGGTCATGCACCCATGCCCTCAGTCTTCTGAACCTGTGGGTCACTTGTTCTTAGTTGTCCTCAGCTGCTGTCCAACCCCTTGGTATGTTTGGATAGAGTATCCTTAGCTCAGCCTGCAGATTATGAAGCTGCTGGGCAGCAGAAGCTGAGATATGGTGACCTTCAACCAGGTGCACTTCCCTGATCTCCTGTCTTTTGCATCAGTGTAACAATGATAGAGCTGGGAAATGCTGAGGACTTGTGTTCACCAAGGGATTCATCTGACATAAGGTCAATCAAACTGCTATACAAACAAGAGTGGAATTCCTTCGTTTTAACCAACTACTCTAAAGCTGCCCTAATACAGCACTGAAGATGCAAATCTTGAGAAAGACCAGCTCTGCAGATAGAAATAACAAATAAGCTTGCAAAAGGAATGAGATCCTAGTGAAGGCTTCCAGAAGAGTCCCAGTGACCCTCTAAAGACTCACATACCAGTGAGTAGAAGAAACAAGACTGGCCCAGTTCAGCAAAAGCATGTTATTGTGCGTAGGGAACGCGGAGAAGATGCAGCCAGAAAGGGTGAGTAGAGTTACACAGACATACAAATACTAAACTGTCTTTGGGCTTTTTTGCTCTGTTTCACCCTCAGCAAAACTTCAGATGTGCTTAGAAAAGTTTCCTGATGGTATTTTTCTTGTTAGTTTAATCCTTGTTTCAACACACACTTGTTCCCCCTAAGAATTGGGAGTAAAAAAGAAGCCAGTAACTCATTCTGTTTACTTTGTTGAAAGAGGATGATAAGGGTGTAAGGGTGATACTTGCTTACTTGCTGCCAGTGTTGGACAGATGGTTTGTCTCCTGGGAGGTCTGTGTCCCTAAACTAGATAGGAGAATTAAAAAACTTAAATGAAGTTAACTTTCTTAAAAAAATGCAACTACTTTTTGGGGTTTTTTTTTTGTTGCCATATGATTTGGACTTCTAACCCCAAATTAAATAAGGGGAAATTATCATCACATGTAAGCTTTTGGGTTTTTTTTGCTTTGCATTGACAATAACTGTGTCTTTTCTGCACTGATATCTCTAAGAATCTGGGGAAGGAAAGTGCAAAATAGATATTAAGAAACAGGGGAAGAGTAGAGCTGAAGAAGGTAGTCTGCAGGAATTGTCACATGACAGGAATTTTTTGCATGAGCAAAGAAACAAGAGCCAATTGTCACCCCTTCTGGTTCTTTAAAGAGGACAACGATGGTCTTTTTTTGAAGTCCCAGTCCCCAGACTCTCCTTTTTGAGTTTTTAAACTCTTGTGTCTATATGTAAAACTTAAGACATTTGAACTTGAAAGGCATGACAGATCACACGCACATAGAGGGAATTTAGAATTAATGTATTTTCAAAATAATTGTCTTTAAAGTGGCTTTAGGAGTGTGGGGATTTGGCTAATGGTTTTTGAATGACTGAGATGAGCAATATGAAAAATACAGACTGTGATGCATAACGTAACTAAGTATTCTGTAAAATTGAAAAGCATACAATGACTAGATGATTGTACTTTGTCAGTAAGTGATGACAGGACATTTATTGTATTATTCTTCACTGTGCACTTTGTCCGCGTGTAAGCTGAAGGTTGAAAGCATTCAGCCATCAAAATTGATAATGAAATCCAGTCCTCAGGGAGCTCCCACTCAGGAAACTGAAGCAGACATTAGAGTGTGTATGAGAGCAAATGAAAAATGATGCAGATTGTACAGTGATGCACAATAGTGACATTTTCTGACATCTCTGAATCATCACATTGCTCGCATCATACGTAGACCTAGATTTGCTGTCCTGTAATGCATTTACACTGCTTTATATTAGCAGAGACCAAAACCTTTGAAATGAGGAGTTTCCCTTTTTATAGAGTAAGAAATACTACATACAGGGCTCAGTGGACCTGCCCTGCCTCATCTAGTCCAGGGATTGGAGACTGGATTAGTTACCATGGTTTGGTGTTTGTCAGCAGGTTGATAATGCTTGGTCCTGGAAGGCACTTCAGGGATGAGAACTGCTTTGCTTTTTTTTTTTTTTTTTTAACTTTTCTTCTTGAAGCTAATGTCTGCAGGGTTTGTTTAGGGTGCTCTGTTCCATATCCTGTTCTATAAATGTGCAAACAAACACCCTTACTGCTAATTTGTAGGGTGTTCTGAAGTGGGCATCTCTCAGTCACTGTAGTTATTATAGTATATTATATTTTAGTAATATACAACTGAAAGTATAAATAAAAGAAAGGCAGGAGCTGATTTATTTGAATGTCTAAAACAAGATGCATAGATCAAAGTGAGCACCAAGTATGTTAAATTGGAGGAATCAATCATCATTTTATGATCTCAAAGTCCTTCTCAAATGGTTATTTCCCTTCTCAGCACCTTTGGGAGATGAGTCAGCAATAATTTATTAATATTCTTGTTGACACTAATAGCAGACAAGTTTCATGAGGCAAGTGGCCTTTCTGTAAGTGGAAATGTTGAACCTGCAGCAGATCCAGCCTGGACTCAGAGTCAAGAGTTGGATTTAACCTTTGATTTTGCTGAGCTGAGGTGGTGTAATTTATTTTAAATGATTCCTATAGATTACTACTGCTGATGAGAGGCTTAATTCACTGGCTTTCTTGGTTTTGTAGTTATTAAAATACTAATAGATGATCTGTTTATGCTGTAAGGAGGCCACACTGTGGAGAAATAACTGTGAAGGTCGGGCAGATTTTAAGGAGAATTTCCACACATAAAATTCCAGAGGTCTCATTACAGAGTTATTCACAGTTGGGTCTGTTCTGCACAGAGTGCCATCTTGGGTGACTTGGGACATGTCCCAAAAGTGATTGTACCAGCTGGAGCTGGCTGCCTTGCTAGGATTTCACCTAGGGCTGCTACTGCCCAGTCCCTGGGGGGGCATTAACAGTGTTCTTGCATTAACCTCAGCCTCAGGGAAGGATGGTGGTTGGAGATGGAAAGGTTGTCCCTGATTCCAGCCAGGTTTCCTATTAGGCTCATGGTGTAAGAGCTCATGTCACTCTGTTTCCCCCATGCTGTGGGATCAGGCACTGGGAACCATGCAAACTTCTCCTGAAGAAGTGAAAAATGAACTTACTCACTGCAACAGATCTTTACAATACTTTCCTCTTGATAATTTACTGATAGCTGTCTTAGATGAAGTTACTTTTGCTTAAAATTTATAGTATTGAAATCTGCCAAGAATAGGGCACTTTCCTTCCTTTCCTTCTCTCTCGACTGTGGCACTGAATTTATGTGTTTGTTTGGTTTTTTTTTTCCTCACTTGTTTCCATCGGGCAGCATAGAGGGAGTGGAACTCCCACTGCTGCAGATCTTTGCCTTCATCTGCAGCGTTCACGCGGAGCTCTGTGCACCGCTGATAAATTGCATAAAGATACAGTGCTATTTCTTAGCAGTTTCTTATGTGCCTCATGGGATTCTTCTAATGGCTATAAAATGAAAAGTGGCCGAGAAGCGTATCCAAACCCCAATCTTAGCTTTACTAGATGTAAAACTCTTTGATGTATTTGCTCTTCTTCTGTATTTGGCGTTGGAAGCTGAGAGACCATTCCTTTATGATGTGGTCCTGTAAGCACTGCAAATTGTTGTGGAAGGGTGGTCCAGCAGTAGAACTGTTAGAACCTGAAATGGCTACTGAAGTAATTGCTGTCAGATGGATAAAGATATACTTTGTGACACCTTCAGAAATGTAATGAAGCTACTGAACTTTTAAGCTCCTGATATTTCTTTCATTCCTTTACCTTACAGCTGGGCAAAAAAACCCCAGTTACAGTAACTGCTGTATTCTTTTAACTGCGTGATGGGATTATTTCAGTGTTTGTTAAAAAAAAAAAAAAAAAAGGCATTAAATACATTGCATTAGAGAAAAGTGACATATTAATAATTCAGAAACAGCAATTGCAGTTCCCAGTGCCTACATTGGATCCTCGTGGTCTAATAAATCTTCACTTCAAAGCAGTTTCTTCAGGATCCAAGAATGGAGCTTGAGTGTGACTTCAGCATTAAAGATTGCTTCTGACTTTGATAATTCTTTATATATGCATGGACAGTTCTCTTTGCCTCTCTATTCCTTTTCTTTTTAGTTTGGTTTTTTTTTCCTTTTTTTTTTTTTTAAAGCTTTTTATCTAAACTGTTTACATAGACTGATTTTCTGGGTGGTGATGTGAAAATAAATTCTTTATTAGAAAATTACATGCGCTCAAATATTTCTATTTCCCAGGTCAACATATAGGATAAAAGATGAGCATAATTTCTGTATCAGGTGATGATCTAATAGTATTAATTTACACCAAAACAGTGTTAAACTCTCCATCTCATAATGAAATGAATTAACATTTTCTTAGTAGAAGTCTTGCTGGGGTATTCCCCGTACCTGAAATAGGAATGACTTGTATGTGTTTTCCCATATTAAAAAAGTGAAGAAAAGGGTAATCTTTATTATTGGTGATACAGCTGGAGGCACCTATAATGGGTTAAAATGTGTATACTGGCCTTCAGCTTTCTTCACAACTATTGATGCACATTTCAAGACTAGCTTGAGACCATAGAAAATCCCATTCCAACTTAATGATGTGGATTTCCATCATTAATTTTAAAGTCCGAAAACTTCATCCATTTGCTGTATTGATTTGCTAATGAGAGCACTTCTGTGTCCTCTTGTGTGCGCTACTTGTTTTGTACATTGGCAGAGCTCAGGGCCCAGGGTGATCTGGAGGTGAGAGCTGCTCTCAAGAGGACTGTTTTTAATTTATTATGCCTGAAATTCCATGCGTGAAAGGTTTTATTTTTTCGTTTCTGAAGAATCTCTATTTTTCTTTTCTTTTTTTAACAAGGAAGAAGTGAACTTGAAAGAAAATAAGGAATTGTTTGTAGACCATCAGTTCTGAGGTTAGGAAAATACAGCTTCTGTGACTAACTGCATTTGCCAACAAGACAATGCATGTAAAATTAGTGCCCAATTAGCAGAAATAATTTTAGGATTTCTGACTTTGAAGTGTGGCAAGGCCTTCAAAATATATTTATATAAAAACAGAAGCTCTTATCTCTTCATCCTTTCAAATTTATGACAGCACTGTGATATATTTTGACATCTTTTATTATTGTTAAGAAGATGCCTTGGCTGAAGTGCCAGTGTAAGAAGGGAGCTGATCTTTGAAGACAGGGAGTTAGTTATGGACAATAAGCCTTGTGTTGGAAGGGCTGTTGCAAAACTTTGCTTGTAAAAGTTGAGTTCAGGCTTCTATATATTTTCTGAAGAAAACATGTTTGGTTATTTAAAAAAAAAAATTGTAAGCCTTTCTTTTCTTTTGACTAGATTTGACTTCTCTTTCATATAAAACAATTGCAGAGTTAACGGCAGTCATGGAAAAGTGAAGATTATCAAGAAGAAATTTTTATATGATTTCTCTGATGGGTGACAGTCATCTCTCACTGCCTGTGGAAGAAACAAGGATGCTGCATTTTGTCATGTTCCCATTTCCATGGGTTTTAAGTGGAGAGAGAGAAACGCATTTAAATCTTTGAGTTCATGATCTTCTCAAAGAAGAATGGATAAACTCACTGCGACCCTATTCATTCATCCCTGCATTAAAACTTGAATCAAAGATTCAAGGTTAAAACTTGAATCAAAGGTCAGCCTTTGTCTTACTTTGAACTTTACCATCGAGTTCTTCAGCACAGCATCAAACGCTGCAATGCCTGCCCTCGAGCAGCACCCCTGTGTGTGTTCACAACTTGCTCTGTTCAGGCATTCTGCCTTTTCCCTCCTCCCTCTTACAGCTGAAGACAATACAGGGGATAAGTACACAACACACAAGCCACAAGCTATGCACTAGATCCTTAATAGAGAATCCACCCTGCCATGAGCTTGATCCCATTGAAATCTCCCCTTGCCCTTATTCTGCCCTGCCAAGAGAAGGGAAGATGTTCTCCCACATTATTAGATATAGGACTGAGACTAAGAAGAACCTGTCTGACAGAAATGTAAAGGAATAGCTCTCTTTCAAATACAGCAACTGTCAGAAGTCTCTCTTAGATGACCACATCCTTAAAACTTTCGTATTTTCTTTGCATAAGATGGTGTTGTCATCCATCTCGTTCTTTATCTCTTCCTGGGAGTAGATGTACATTCCATCTGTGTTCCCTGGCTTTTTCCAAGTGGGAACAGCCATAGTAAGAGAAATTGTTCCAAGTTCCTGAAAAAATACTGCTTACTCAAACTTACTTCTCCCCTATTGAGGACATCCCCCAGACTGTATAGGAATTAGTCACTGCTGCATGGTAATGACATTTTTGTACTACCTGGATGTAGTTTTTCTACAGCCCTCTCTCCTCTGAGGCATCACTGCTGTAAAGAATGGAAACAGCTGATGCAGTAGAAGTGGAAAAAAAATATTTCTGTGGGGAATTTAGTGCCCATTTATCATGGCTGACCTTCCTGGAACAGGACAGCAGTGCTTGCCATTGCCTTTGCATTCTTTCAGATCTGATCCATTTTAATAGTCCTGTAGCCAACAGGCTTCTAAATCATCAAACCGTACACACACGTTTCTAACGACAACAACAAAGCAGAATGAAGTAATGTTTCCTTCAAGAGAAAACAGATAAGATGAAAAGTTGGGATAGGGTGGTAGTAAAGGGGGGGGGGTGTGTGTGTCAGGGAATTACAGAAATAGAGATGTCTTGGAGCAGCCTTCTAAAATTATGAAAAGAGAAGTGATCTTTTTACCATCTCTGAATGCTGTGGGGAGATGTGCTGGGATTTTAGTAAGATTCAGGAGCCATCCCTGCTTTACCATTTATTCAAACTGTGAACACTTAGTAAGGCTCAAGAGTGTTCAAATTCCACAGTATTCTGCCTGCCCCTGCTTATGCCATAAGTTTAGCTGAGTAATGAACCTTCTCTCTCATCTGCCCCAGAGAGAATATTTGGGTGATTAGGCAAGGTGGAAGTGGTAGCTTCAAAGAGGGAGCTCATTTTGACCCAGAGAGAATATTTGGGTGATTAGGCAAGGTGGAAGTGGCAGCTTCAAAGAGGAGCTCATTTTGACTCAAACAGCTCCGCATCTTTGTGGGTAGCGATTTCAACAAGTTTTGGACTCCAGTTAATGAGCTTTGGCATCCTAATTTTTCCTTTTTTTTTTTTTTTTCTAAATGTATTCAAAATGTAAGTATGCAAATGACTGAGATGACTCTCTTGTGCCTCTATGTATTGTTTTCTCGATGTTCTACTTGATGGAAGTTCAGCTCTCTGTGGCGCTTCTATTTCTTCTACACCAACAGAAGGTGGTGATTTATTTATGAATTCTTTCTCTAGCGTAGCACGGGCAGTTTGAGTTTCTCATACTGCTGGACAAAAGAAGATGCTGTTATCCAGCAGGGAACTGATAATGTGCCCATTGCTGAGATGCTGATGGCACAATCATAAAATGTATATCAAACTTGCCTTTTATGTGCAAGTGTAAAGCTGGCAAAGCTGCCCAGTTACCTTTTCTTTTTGATCAAATAAGTAGGTATTTTTCCAATAGTTGACTCTAAAGTGAAAGGAAAATATTTGTTGCAGTTGTTTAAATTAAGCCACGTGTTACTGGAAGGTTGGTTTGTCTTGGGTTTTTGTTGTTTTTGGGTTTGTGTTTTTTTTTTTTTTTTTTCCTCTCTGCTTAGGAAATTAAGTCCAGAATGAAGACTAAAGATGGAAAGAAGAGAGATAAACACCTTTTACAATGTTCCTAACCCTAACCAAAATTCCATAGGAATGCATTCTCTCTCTCATGGAGTCTGGGTCACACAGGAACAGTGACTCTTCTTTTACCTTTCACATCTGACATTTCTCAAGCCTGCCAGTTTGTGTAGATGAGAGGTATGCTGTGGTTGCCCTCAGGGTGTTTGCAACCCCTGCTGTACGTTTGGCATCTTTTTGGTGGCTGACATCAATCTGACAGTTGGTGTTAGCAGTCCCATGACCCTAAAACATCTGTTAGTTGTGGCTTGATTATCTTACTTGGTCTCACTACTACAAATGCTTTTAAAAAGTGGTAAGTCACGTTAGATTGCAACTTCTCTGAGAAATTGCAGTCCCTTATGCTGCAAAGTGATCCTGTATAATTTTGGCATAAAATCTAGCTATCGAGTCAATTCTGTCAGAGGAAGTACACAGCTTTAGCAGATTCCCCCCTCTTCCCCGTAGTTATTTTTCTTTGAAATAGGAGGTAAATCTGTGTTTTGTAAATATTTCAGAACAGAAGGATAAAATATTCATCAAATGCACTGGCAATTTTATCACAGGACCTTTTTTTTTTCTTCCCTCACCAGACTTAGAGCCAGCATGCTTCTCCACCAGGCAGTGCTTTTAGATACATGAGAGTAAAACCCGTACCTCATCTGATCTCTGGTGCAAGTCTCATGGTTGCCTAAAATACTCCACATTGCACCTGACCCAGCCGTCACCACTCTTGCAAGGAAGTTGTCCTAGTTTAGATCAGTGATAGGCAGACATGGCTGCTGCTCACATAAAGCTTTCCTACTAGCGCTTTAAGCTTCCGAATATGTTCTAATGAAATAAAATTATAGAATTAAATGCTCCCAGGAAAATCCTTTCCTGTCAAGGCTTCTATGTAACAGAGGCTTGAAATCTAAAGCACTCTTGGTTTTGTGTGCATAAATGTGCTCTTCAGCTGACTGCTTGACCATGTGGTGTTAGTACCTTCCTAATTCCAGTCACTAATTGAATTTCACAGTTGAAAGAGTTAGTTTGATTTGCTCGTATGGAAAATATGTACTGATTGTCCAGCATTAGTTGTAAGTGTGTATTACAGGTGTTCAATACCACAATATAGTGGTGCTCTTCAAGTTTGAATATTTTTCTCCCTGCAGCTCTACTGTGATACAGAGATAAGATATGGAAAGAATAAATAATATGTACCTGGTCAGGCAACAAAAGCTGAGCAAAGCAGAAATTTCATCTAAGAAGCTGATTCTGTAACAGTTGGATAATTGAAATGGAAGTAGTTTAACAAGTACTCCAGGCGAAGGCTGTTTTAAAACATCAGGGAAATTGTTATGTGGTAGTTATAGATAGTTTGCAAGTACACAGATGCCCCAAAATACGTACACTATTTATACAGAGATGCACATTAGGCACAGAAGACTTTGTTGATTAGTTTATGTTTGGTTTGTTTTGTTTTTCTAGAGAGCTGCTTAAAGCAGTCTTCTAAAATCTTAGTCTGATGGTTTTTATAACTATAAAATAAATATTTATATCAAAGTTGTTACAGAAATGATGCACATTTTAATGTTGTATATGGAAAGTGTAAGTGTATATTATTTGTGTAGTATAAGTACTTTTGGTAATTTTGATATTAACTGCCTTGTCTTTATCTGAACTGATGATTTTAAAAAACCACAGACCAAGCCAAGCCAAAGCCACCCGAGGAAGGGCAATGAAGCTGTCAGGCTGGTAGCATATGGACACTCTGACCTTGTGGCTCTGTTTGTAGTGGTTATCATATATGACTAGATCAGGTGTTTGAAAATTAGGGTTGTCAAAAGCAGTTAAGAGTTACCTCTCTATTTCCTGCATGCATTCATTACTCTAAATGCTGTGGAAGGGCAAGCATAGACTACTTAAAATTCACGTGGAATTGACTGACTTATGAAATATAGATGTGACAAAAACCTTCGTGAAGCCTTTTATTTGTTGTGTTGACATCAGCACTTCTGTACAACCACCCTTCATGATTCAGGCATCTCAGTTGTTCCATGTAGCTCTAGATAGAGATGATAGAAGGTACGGTTACCGCTGTTCACCTTATAGGTCTTTTGAATTGGTTCTGATCTTGCATTAATAGACACTTTTATAGTTACAAAAAAGGACCCAGCTATGTTTTGACAACCACCAGTTTTTTACTGGAAGACAAAATTTATTAGGAGTGCTATATGCAGGAAATGCTGTCAGGGAAGATTTAGGGTGCAGGCTGGGTTATATGTTTGGCAGCTTCATTTCCTTGAGGTAAAAAACCTGATGTGACAAAATGGAAAAACTATTCTGCAAACACCAACTACTTGATTATTCCTAGAAAATGTTAATCACATTGCTCAATATGTTTGAGCAGTCAGAAGAGCTTCTTTATATCTATTTGTTGTTGTTTAGTTTGGTTTTTTTTCTTGTTTTTGTTTGGAGTTTTTTGGGGTGGGTTGGTTGGTTTGTTGTTGTTGAAGGTTTTTTTGTTGCTGGTTTGGTTTTTTTTTAATGGGCTTTGGGGACTAATTATAATCTTTATTTTTTTTTGGGGGGGGGGCTTTATAGTCTTAACCAGGACTCAAGATTCGTGGCTTAAAACTTCAACATAACCTTGCCAATCTCTCCTACAAAAACTCCAACTGACTAGTGACTTCCTACTGAGCCATATGGCAACCTATTTCTCATCAAGCCCTCTGGATTTCTGATTGTCTTGAGAGAGATTTATATGTCATGCTCTTCTGATTGTACGTCTGACTGTTCAGACTCTTGTATGCTGTGAAGCTATACTAGCTCATGCCTTTAAGTTAGATAAATGTGTTCTCATGAAGCTAAGAGTTTGCTGACCTCCTAGTTCAAGAATATTTCGGTGAGACTGGTCTCAGTTCTTGGTGCTTGAATAATAATGAAAGAACAGTATCTGATGGGTGGAGAAGGTTGCTGTTTTCTTGAGTAAGCCTAATAAAGACCTATTTGTCTGCAACAAAGAACAGGCATTGCCATGCATGACATTTTGATGGAAAATTATATCTAGTGAATGAAAATAGCGCATATTTTACAAACCACAGTGTATTTCAATTACTGCCCCCCAAAAAGAAAATCTGCTCAAATATCTTATCTCAGTTAATATTTCTTTTTTACAGTAGATGAACAAAGTGTTTAAGGAGCTTTATTTTACATGATTAAATGTAAGTTCTTCATTTGTCTAAATGACTACTTCCCTAAATTGCAAGCTGACTTCTGACAAAGGAATGACTTCATCTGAAGTTAATATGGGGATTTCTTTTATTCAATTGTGCCTCATGTTGTGGCTTACAAGGAGATTGCTCTGTAGGCAAAATAACAACTCCTCTGGTATCCAGCCCACAAGGAGGTCAGAAGGTGAAGGGATGGAGGTGGAAGGCTGAATCTGGTGTCTTATGGGAGCATGGATGGTGTGTGTGGAGTAGACAAACTCCCTTTGACTTTTAAAGAAGTCACAGACACTATTGCTTTGAAAATCACATCTGTTCTGCAAAGCCACTGGTAGCCATAGCAGTGTTCTTATGACTGGTAATGAGTGCTTGACGGATGGCTTTGGGGAATGAGATAGAAACCAAGATGTATTGAACTCTGCTATATTTGTACAATTTCTCATGATTATCAAGATTATTATTTTCATGGGAGGAAACCCCAAAGTAAAAAGTGCTTTTCAAATTTCTATTATTTTTTTCCTTAAAAAATGAATTTTGATGCTGCATCTAATGATTGAGAACTGTGCTGTGCTTATGGGTTTTCAGAGTTCACTCTCCTGGTGCTTGAGAAGCATCTCTTGAGACTATGAGCTCTTCCAGTAGCAGTCAAGTGAAAGCAGTCAAAAAAACCCCACCCTTGTGAAAAATGCAGAAAACCAGTGAGGAAGTGGAAGATACATCCCCTTAATATGCTGCCTTATTCCTGCATTAATGAGTAATCAGAGTTCTTTCCCTAGTTCTGTAGACTGCTAGTATTTCAAAAGCTGTTCATCATATTGATATTCAGGTACTGAGGATGAATTTTAATTCCTTACATTTTGATTAAATCCAATTTTTGAGGAGGAAAGTAAAAGAAATTTAAAAATTCAAGTCCAATCCCGATACAGATTTTGTATATCTTTTTAGGATTTGGATAAAAAGTCAGAAACTTGTGCTTTTATTTGACTTAGCATAAAATGTTCTCCTTCAAGCTAAAGATTAGTTGAAATTGTGGAAAAGAGCTTTATTCAAGCTGTGACCGTGAGCTGTCAGATAAGCAAGTTTAGTAATTACTTTTTTAATCTAAAATGTTTAACATAAAGCTGTCAATCTTCTTCTAAATAGCATTTAGGGGATAGCGTAATGAATGGCACTCTTTAAAGGCGAGCTGGGCATACGAAACCACAGGCCCTACTGTTTTCACTTATCAGGCTCTTTATTTCATTGTTGTGATTAGTTTTCATTCCAATTGCCATTGCAAGCAGATTATAAAGAATTCCAGTCTTTTGGTTTGCTGCTCTAATTTGTATGCAGCTAAGTACAGGGGTGAGGATGAATTCATTTGTTGTGATGAGCAGCAGGTGCTCAGTGTGGTGTCCCTACCTGAAAGATGCATCATAGAACTATGCATCCCGTTCTTAATATCTTCCTGACAGGAATTATCCTGTTCTATCTGTGATGTTTCTGAAAAATTACATTTCAAAGTCACTTGCCTGTGCAGATGGTGCCACGGTAGCTGTTTGTGTATAGCTGTGTTTGAGCACCTGTGAAAGGCAGGGATTTTTATGGAATGCAGAAGAGAAATTTCAGACAGACAGCATTGTGGATTTAATTACCAGAATGTGAAATTTCTATCAGGTGCAGCTGTTTCTCCTTCTTCTATTCTTGTCATCAATGCATTGCTCTCCATTTTAAGAGATGTGAAGTACAAGCACATTACATACTAAACCAAAACCAACCACTTCCCTCTTTTTCCCCAGCACTTTCCTATGATGGGAAGATTAAAACAATTGAATTTCTCATTCTTTTCAACAGATTAGATGTTTAACAGGATATGAGAAATCCCAACAGGCATCTTTAAGAAACTGGGGGATTTGAACAGTGTAATCCTGCAATTTGTCAGTGGTATCTATGGTTTGTACTGTAATCAGCATTTTAATTCACAAACAATAGATATACAAAACTAACCATTCTCTTTGCCTTCTTTAAGCACATACATAATATTTATTCAGAAAACTTGCATCTCTTTTTCTTTGTTTCCAGTCTATACATATAAACATATATAAAAATAAACATACATTTACAAATTGGTAAGTTTTTGAGGTTTTAGAAAATAACTTCTCTTTACGACTCTAACTTTTAGTGTATTCACACTTTTGCTTGGTTGACTGTGTAGTTGGGAAATGTAGTTAGGTAAAATATGGATAGAGACGTAATTGGATAATATATAGGTAATTAAGTGGTTAGG
>JANIJG010025345.1:74383-89090 GCA_024611175.1 Megaceryle torquata
CCCACCCCCCCCCAAAAAAAAAGCCCCAAACCCAAACAAAAAACCAAAACCCAACAAACCCCCCAAAACCCCAGACAAACAAAAAAGCCCCACAACCAAAAACCACCCAAACAAAAAACCCCAACCAAAATACAAAAATCCCCCCAAATAATTTAACTGACTGATCAACATAGATTGAAAAGCTTTGATCATTTCAGTTTCTGCTGAAGACTGCTTTACCTTTGATTATCATGATTAATGCAATTAATGTATTACTTGTGAAAAGCATGAACCTGTAGTTAAGAGTTTAGGTTCATCTTTTTATGACAGAAAGTTTCGTGCACTTAATAGTACCAACATGTGCCCACAGACTGAATTAGGGAATGAATTGATGAAAGTTAATATAGAAAAATATGATGGTGTTCTGCTGAGCAAGAACCCAGTAAAATGTATCCCAGACCACTTTAAGAATTTAAGCCAAACTATGATGCGAGATAATTAACCACACTATCCAAGAAATTATAGAGGACACAAAAGATAGAAAGTTTTATATGTCCATACTTCTATTTGGAAAAAATAAAAGGTACTCTGGGAGCTATGCACTAAGTGGGCTAATTTCAGCATCTCAGAAAGCAGATTTCCTTAAGCAAGTGTTTCAATAGTTGATCTATAAGCACCTAGAGGATAAGAACAGATTTTATTTATTTAATTTTTTTTAGCCATTGATGGAGTTCAGCTAACACGTTCCTTGTGACATGTTGTCAGTCCTTCTGCTAGGGTTGAAGTATTGGATGCTGCTTTAACTTTACACATTATGTTTCACACAATTTCATCTGATGTTCTTACAAGTAGTTTATGGAAATAAAGTCTAAATGAAGTGACTGACTGATAGGTAATCACCTCACTGAAAAATTTGATTTAGTTGGTAGGTCTCAGTGGTCAGCTGTTAAGCTGGAAGGATAACGTGAGTGAAGTTTGTTCTTAGTCCAAGTGTTAGAAACCAGCAGCAAAAGCTGTTCCCAATCCAATGAATTTATGGATGAAAGTGCTGTGGGAAAAGAAAAAGTGGGATATGAATGCAGTTTACTGGAATACTCATTTACCTGCTTTACCATCACAGTGCTGAGAAAGTAAAAGATTTACCAACCAGTTATCTCCAGACACTATTCAGCAATGTAGCCTCTTTATCTCACCTCGGCTTCACTGTGATTTGAATTTGTTATCTTTACATCAACTCTGCTTGCCCCTGATAATATATAAAAGATGGCTGCTTAATGCAGGTCAAATTATGTCCTTTTTGGCTTAGTACTGCAGAGAACAGGCAAATCTTCTGTTATATTGTATTTGGAATATACAGAGAGTAGCATAAATAGACATGGCAGTTCTTATAACTCATAAAGTTGTTTCAATTTCTTGATACCTGCAGAACACCTTGGAAGGCAGAAAACAGACCTGTGTTTTCTGTAATGTATTTTCCTGTCATAATGTTGGCTAGTCAGAAAGCTTGTGGTCAAGTTGCTTATTCTCAAGGGCCTGAGGAAAATGGAAAGCAAAACTGCCCCCCAACCAGCCACCACAGATAGTGCTATCAATTAAAAAAACCAGCATTAATGCTGCCGCCTCCTCCCTGGGTAGTCTTGTTCACTTGATGCACTTCATCTCTAACAGAAGGGTTAGAAATTGGTTTCATTCATCCAAGTGCTAATCACTGCACTGAACAGTTTGCTGTTCAGACTTAGCGATTATATATTAGATTTTAACTTCTTACAGCTGTCACTATATTTTTTTTTATAACTTCTAACAAATAACCTCGGAACCTTGTGTTCTTTTGTTTTGTTTTTTTAATGCTATATAATCTGCCTTTGTGTGTGTTCTAGTGTTCATCTAAACCATCAGAGCCTTTAAGATCCATGACAATTGAGCTGTTTTCTGGCTGTTAAGGGTTTGGATGGATCAATATTTAATTCAAATTTGTCTCCAAGTTATATTGTAATCATCTATTTTATGCCCAATATTTATAATATAGATGGTTGATTCAATAAAATCTGTATTTGTTCTCATAAATACAGGTTTTACAGAATGAAGACATTGCTCAAACTTGCATTTTAATTGAAGAAACCTTTAATGGAATGGGCTAACTTGTGACTTTGTATAGATTTTTGATAACACCTGTAAACACATGGCAAACGTACATCTCAATTAGAAGACGCTAGAGCTTTTTCTAAGATCCTGCCCCTTACATACATATATAGTATTTATTTATTTATTTATTTATTTATTTGTATATTGGAGGGGGTCTTTTTCTCCATCTCTTACCTCCCTGGGAAGGTTGAAGTTAATAATATTACTGATATCCCTGGATTTGTATCAGTCAACATGCTTCCTGGTTTGTGGTGTTCCCATTCAATTATTTGAGCTGGCTGGGAGGTATTTATGCTTTTCAATTACAGGCACCCTCTCTAATTTCTCCTTGTGAGCTGGGGAGCTCCAAGCACAGTTGTTGCTTTCTTGCCTGATGATGTATGGAGAAAAAAAAAACCAAACCCAAAACAAACAACAAAAAAACCAGGAAATAGTTTTAGAGCACACAGAAAGCCCCAGATGCTTCTGCATACATTACCATCATTCCCCTAAAGAGGGTCTAGATGACAGTATGACAACATTGATCTACAGAGGGGAGACTGCCTTGCTTACTAGGGGAATGATAAAGGAGAATTTGTAAGGTATTCATATGTATGGTAACTCAGCCCACAGTACTTCCAGTGAAATCCAGGGCTGCCTGGCATACTGCGTTGGAAACTGCCCTCCCCTTGCAGGTGCAGTTACTTAAAGCTTGTAAGAGTCTGGGCTAAAGCTCTCCATCCTGCTGGGGCTGTTCCTGAGGCAACTGTGCTCACTGGTTGACTGAACAGGTAGAGCACTCGAGAACTGGTGCTATCCTGTTGGGAGTGCTGGGGTGTTGATTTATAATTACATGGCTGAAGTTCATCATAGCTTCAGTGTTGGAGCTCAGCAGCAGTTAAAAATTGGGGTTTCAGCCATGTTTTGTGCAGGTCAGGATATGCCATTGTTACATCCCAGGGTATGTAATAACCCTATTCTACAGGTGAACACCAGTGTACTTACAGCTGGTGAGTGGGTAGAATGAGAACCTAAAATGTCTAAATATATGGATGCCTTGTTTTATAGCGTTCTTTGTAGCCAAGGTACCAGTATAGAAATAGTATTTCTGATGAATACATAGGTTTCACCTAACTTAGGATGTGTCCACTGGTGGCATGGTATAGAGAACTGCTGGATCTACTCCTCCTGCACACATTGCATGTACAGGTCACAGATGGCTCTGAGCTGGCCCTCCTTCTCCTGCTGGTACCCCTTATTCACATCTTCACTGCTAGGTGACATTATGGGTCCAGATGTCTATTATTTTTACTAATAAGATACCCCTGGTGTGCATGATGAACAGAGCATCATGGTGACATGAAAGGACAGCTTAAGAGGGAGGAGAGTCACGTAGGATGCCTTGTGGGTCTGAGAATAACTCACTGATTTCACAGTTTAATTCTCAGCAGAAGCAGGGCTACCAAATCATCATAGAGAAATGAAGACAGCATGAGAACTGCCATCTCTATCTAAACAATGGTTCACTGAAGTTTGTTTTATCTTTTATTTAAGAACTTGGAGGGACAGAGGTTTCTTAACATTAATCTATTCTAGTGTTTTCAGGACTGCTTTCTGTTCTAGACATGGGAATTAGGAATAACAATTTTTCTTTTTGGTGATCTACATTTTGAAGGCAAATATAACAACTTGTTTGTTTTTCTTCTGGTTTTCTCCTGGATTATAAACCCAGTATTTTCTAAAAGGATATGTTTTCTAGGCTTCTAGTCCCCTTTCATATTCTTCTTTAGACCTTTTACAATTTCTTTATGCAGTACCCTAATTAGACCTCAGTCCTGCTGAGTAGAGAAGAAGGATTTCTTTATGACTCCCATGTAGTGTTGATTGATTATTTTATTTCAGTAAATTTCTGAAATTTGTCAAGAATATTTTAAGTTCCAGACTTACAGTTCCTCCAAATTTTCAAATTAAAAAGCACACTCACGTCAGCACTGCACAAGGAACAGTTCCTGTACAATCCTCAGTGCATCCTCCTGTTGATGACCACAGACCATTTACAAACCAGTTTTGCATTCATCTCATAGTACCTTTTTCCAGACCACAGGTCACCATCATTGTTTCCCTGGAAGAAAGTCCCCTGGGGCAGCAGACAAAACTGAACGATATATTTCTGTGTCTGTGTTTGCCTTGAAACTGCTTTTGCCTCACCATGGGCAAGGAGGAGAGACACTGAAGTTACGGCTCTTCCTTGAAGTGTCTGTGCAGCCCAAGGGGAGAGGAAGGGAGGAAGCGATGCTGCTGCCCTTCTTATTGGAGTCTTGTGCACACTATTTCCTAGGAAAACCAGAACCTGTAGATTTTTCTCTCTTGGATACTTTCAAGGTACCTTGGTGCTGCATTACATAGATGACTGTCACATGATTGAAAGGGAATATATGGTACAAAAAGGCAACATTTGGTCTCCTTTCTCTGCCTTTGCATAACCTTCTAGAAGACATGGAGCTGCTGTTGTTGCTGACACCTTGAGAAGGGGTAATCATATAGGTGACTCACAAGTTTTGGAGATGAAAAAGAACCTAAGGATCATCTGGTTTTGGCCTAGCATGAAAGTAGGATGCACTGAAGCAGAATTCACTGACAGTAAACTAAATCTGGGAACCCTTGGCTGTATTTGCTAAGGTTGAATTCGACAATGTTATCTGAAGGTTGTGTCAAAATCTGTTGCATAGCTGTAACATGTAGTCCTTTTGCTTTTTCCTTCTCCACAAGGTTAATCTGACAAGATCTACTTGACAGGTTCATGTTGTCCGTCATGTATTAGTGTGTATAGCTGAAATTTATGAGCCTCTCTCCACTAGATCTTGAACTTTAATCTTGGCTGAAAAGGTGAAAAAAGATTATAGTTCCTTAAAATACTTTTTTGTTGTTGTTATACAAAAAAAAAACCAACTTGGAAAAAAACCATATCTATTTAATTTCTGTTTATAAGCAGGGTAAATCATATATTAGGGAAAAGGTATTGTTGGTTGAGATAATGCAGCTAAAGAAGTGATTGTATACCAAGGCAATTGGAAAATCCATGCCCTGACTACTATCAGAGAATCACTGTAAAAAGACTTTCTATTTGAAAAAGCCTTTCCAACAGTCAAATGAAACTCTCATCTCTAATTACCTAATTAATCTTCCCATCTCTGAAAGATGGTTACACCTCACTTCTTTATGCTTTATCTATTTGTTTTACTATGTATTCTGCTTGTGATAACAAAGGGTTAATTTTTGCTCAGAGTGCTTAAAATGTAGCAAAAAAAAAAAAAAATGTACAAATGTTTCTAATAGGAATCTGTTTACCAATACTTAAAAGAACAGATGCTGTTCTCTTTGGAGTTCACTTCTCAGCCTGCTGAACTCTTCCCTCCCACCATAGCACAAAAGAGGAGGGAGCCCAGGTGAGAAAGCAAAGCCAAGGCCTTTGATGTAGATAAAAATCCAGCCACTGAAGCATAAAGGCAGAGTGTAGCAGAATACAGATAGACTCACTTCTCTCTCCCCTATCGTCCCTCCCCCTCAAAAAAGTGAATTCCTGAGATGTGTTAAGTTTCCCAGTACCTACCCAGTGGCAAGTTAGTGATGCAGCTCTCATGATTTCTGGCACAAAGTTAACTCTGCAAGAATAGCTTTTGAGCTGCAAAAAGGAGAGATTCGAGGAGACTGCCAGATTTCTGAAATGATGATAGAAAGTTTGATCTTAATGCTCAGAAGCCACTGTAGCTGACAGCTGTATAAAATGTTATTTTATTCTAGGGATTTAAGAGTTCTTTTATGTTAGTATTTTATTTTTCAAATAATTAAAAATAGGCTGGTGAAGAGAGGAGATTGAGAGATCTTTCCTGATTGTAACTGGAATTCTGTCCCAAGGAATGGGAGGTATGGATTTCCCAAGTGAATTGGAACTGAGATTTTTCTCTAAGTAGCACATACAGTTTTGGATGCTGCCAGGATGGAACTGACATGTTGTCAGGAAACCATCTGGCTACGGTACTTTGGCAAAATTTGTTGCATTTAACTCCTGCTGGCAAGGAGGAGTTAAATCCCTTCTACAAGGGATTTAGAAAAACATCTCTGTTGCAAATCAAAGTTGAAAGAGTTACAGAAAGGCATCTGCTACAGGTGCCCAGTGTTCCTGCAGCACAGTCATTTCCCTTGTACAGCAACAAATGAGCTGTTAGCATCTGAACTGCTGGTGCTAGGAACTCTTCACAGGCAATGGAGAAACCCAGGGATTTTAAGGTAATGTCATGTTAAGAACTAGACCTGCATTCAACCTGTTGCAGACATTTAGTTTAGAGCATGATAGGTCAGCCACCAATGTGCCTCTTTCTCTCCTACTGTTTGTTTATTCAGGATGTTGAGATTAGTTGCTCAAAGACACATGGCTGGTTTGCTGATATGATTTTGGTTAATGAGCCCCTTTCTTTTCCCCACCTCTGGAGGAATACGGAAAGGTGAAGGCTGGTGAGAGCACCCTCCCTCTTCTGAACCCACAAGTAACTGTCACAGGAGTAAGACAGCAACCTCAACTTTGAAATGTTGTCATGCACTTTCCATTGCAACTTTGCATCCTCTTGTTTTTCTGCAAGTTGCAACAATATGTTTCTGTTTGTTTGTTTGTGTTTTTGTTTTATTATTATTTTAAATATTTTTTCTTTTTTTTTCTTTTTCCTTTTCATCATGTTACTATGCAATTTATTAGTTTCAATTTGACCTGACAGCCTTTAGTGATGTATCTTCCTATCTGTGGCTCATTTTATGTATTTGTCTCCCTGTAAGTCCATGTATCTCAAGCCTGAGGGTTTTTTGGTTGGTTGGTTTGTGGGGTTTTTTGTGAATTTTGATTTCTATAGGGCATATATAATTCCATCAGTGAAACAAATTTATTTGTTTTCCACCACAAAACTAGAAATGTATTAAAAAAACCCTAAGTCTTGCTTATGAAGAAGATGGAAATAAAGCACAGTTTTATCAATATTTTTTAAAATTAATTTATTTTAAGTCTGATTTTACTATTCAGTGGAACAATGAATGAGTACTGTACCTAAAATCCTTTCCTTCCTAAGTCACTTTTAAGTGGGTTTATAATATGAAACAGGATCATTTATTTAATCAATAATTTTGTGGGGAAAGGGAGGAATGTGTACAGGATATTAGCTGTAGCTGTGAAATGCTTTTATATAGAAAGAGTGTTACTTTTCATCAAGTGATCTTTGCAAATGAACACTGAAAGTGGTGAAGAAACTAGCAATGACATTAAGAATATCTGTGGTTGGTCTCCCCCCCAAAAAACTATTTTGAATAAAGTATTGTGCAAAAAAACCCAATATATTTTGAACAATTTTACAAATGATTAAGTGAATAAGATAAAGTATTTGTTCCCATGTCATCTATATTTCATTACTGGGAAGAATATAATCTGAATATTTTTTTTCCTTAAATGTGAATTTATTTGATTATTGGAAAGCTAACATTTGAATAAAAGATAGTTCTGTCTGACATGAATGGTTTTTGTTTTGTTGTAATTTATCTTTGCAGATATCTGTACAAGAATAAAATTCACACAGATCATCAGGCATCAGGGACTTGCATCTCCAGAACAGCTGTCACAGACCCACAACTATTTACTGAAATGTCTGCAATAAAGGTAAAATAAACTCTTTGTTGTCCTGAAATATGGGAGTATTTTATTTTTTTTTTTTTTTTAGGACTGGGTAAATTAATTCTGTAAAGATAGTCACAGTTGCTATGATTTAAAATTTACCAGTGTTATCTTGTTTAAGAATGACGCTAACCTAACCCTGGTTACTACAGCAGGAGGCTGTTGCCCAAACTTCCTTACCAGTGTAGAAACACCAGTAATCCTGGAGGAAAGCTCCAGTATTAGATGTATTGAATTGCTTCTTGGAAAATGTTCCTGATTTTCATTCATATAACGGGAGCCTTGGGCTATTTGATTCTGGATTTGGGTGCACAATGACCAAATATATAATCATCTCCCCTTCCTGTCCTGTCCATGCCCCCTCTCCTTCCCCAGAAAACATGTGGAATTCCTTATGCAGACAGGTATGTGAATTACAGAACTGAATAAGAAGAAGAAATGAAACCCAGTGCTACACCAAAATGAAGAAATTGCATGTTCAGTAGAACAAATGCTGATGAAATAATGTTTGATATGTTGTTCTATATTTGTGGCTGTTTATCATTGAGCATTTACTTGGAAAAGTATTTTGAAAATTGGTGATGACTTTGAGGTTGACACTGCAGCCAATGTCAAGATTTTCATTTTCTGATGTAAAACTAGAACAAAACCAAATGTTGCTTCCCATTGCAAGATGTGGTTAACTTTCTGTTAAGATTTCTATTGAGAGTGACTGAGCACTGGCACCAGTTGCTCAGAGAGGCTGTGGAGTTTCCATCCTTGGAGATTTTCACAAGCCCTCTGGACGTTTTCCTGGGAAACTGGCTTGAGGTGGCCCCGGTTAAGCAGGATGAAGGTTGGACCAGATCCAAAGGTCCTTTCCAACCTCAGTCATTCTGAGGTTCTGTTATGAACACATATTTTTTCCTGGGGAAAAAAAAAAAGTTCAATTAAAATTTTATTAATAGCTCTAATAAGGGCAAATTATGGGCACTTAACCAAACCACAGTCTGCTAATAGGTTGCTGTTTCCTCAGTTTGGCACTGTCCCTGCCAGGTATCATCATGCTTTGGGGAAAAGAAAGAGCTGATATTTTGAATGTAAGAAACTAATTTTTTATTTGTAGATAGAGGGATTTTTTTATTAGATAACTAATAGTCTTAGAAAGACAGACAAGTTTTTGTGCAAGGAAACATTTATTTTGACTTTAAAGAGAAGTTTCATATTTCAAAGCTAAGTACACATGAGAACAGTCTTAGAATTGAATTAAATACATAGCAGGCCATCCCTGAGAGAAAAATTGGAGCAGAAGTGGATATTAAATGAAGAAAGGGAAGAAAGAAAGAATGGGGTAATAATTTTTCCGAGAAGAAATAAAACAGGATATTACATAGAAATATGATTTTAATGTACCATAAAATCATTATCATGCTATAGTCACTTAGTCTTTGGTATTTAACAGAGCAAGGTATTATTTTTCTTGGGTTTGTTTCACTGTAGAGGTTTTTTTTTGTATGTCTCCTCCTTTACTCATTTACCACTGTCTCTGATGTTCACAAATGCTTGAGAAGTGTCACTGTTAGAGTATGAGATATTGGATCTGTAAAATAATGTTTCTGAATTATGAAAATGCCTTTATTATCAATCTTTTTAGTGAGGTTCTTTTGTCTCTCATGTAAAGCCAAATAGAATGTAAATATTAGAATTGACATCGATAGCATTTATGGTGTTAGTTAAAAGGTAGCTGTAGGTAGAGTGGACTCATATACTTAAAACATTGCTCTCATACTCATCAGATTTTTTGGTTCCATTGGTAATATCTAGAAAACAAGGTGTATACTCCTTATTCTCATTAAGCTATTGGAGTCACAGTGGAAGTCTACACCTTTCCTATTCTTTTATTTCAGCTGTCACCCACGGCTGCACCCAGACTATGCCTTTGATGCAATGCTTTTTGCTTTTTTCTTTCTCCAATAAGAACTCCAGCATCTTAGCCTTTTCTTAAATCTGCTAATAGAACTTTTACCTGATGCACTCTTTATTCTTGAAAATGCTGCTTTGGAAATTTTGAATCTTGAAACTCATATGTGGAGGTCTTTTGCTTTTCTTTTGGTTTCCTCTTGTCCCAGCCACATAGTAAGTCACGAATACAATTTTTAATGGCATATGCATTGCTGAGAAGTCTAAGTGACTTCAGTGCTTAGGAGAACACACTTCCTCGGTACAACCCAGACTGTGTGGGCAGCGAGCAAGGCTGCTGTGCACTCTAGCTGTGCCATATGAGGAAGAATCAGAACTACTTAGAGGCGTATGGCTCGGTGAACTTAAGCACTGCAATGAAAGCTGTATACAGCTTCCTCGTAAGCTGGTAGGTTATCTCTGAAAGTTGCAATCCTTAGCTTTAAAGCTGTCTCATTAACTCGGTCTTCTCCTAATGACCTTAACTCATCCTTCTGCATACAGTACAGTTATTCATAAATCATTCATTTCCAACTGTCAGTAGAAGCTGCTTCTGAGTCTTTCTATGTACGTTCACACTTGCCTTGCATCCCCACTGGGATGTAGAGTACATTTGGAAATGTATCCTTCGGGGCCCTTCTTGAAGATCTAGATTTATTTCTATGTTCCTGTAAACTGCCATGAAACATTACGAATGGGTAACATGCATTGCTGACACTTGTACTGCTTGTTAGACATTTTAAACAGTCAAAAACATTTAAAAAGCACTTCGAATCCTAGAGGTTCTAATACAAGTTTTCCTATCCTCAAATCATTATTCCTTCACTCTTTCTCTGTGTGTTTATGCATCAAGTGCCAAAGTTAAGATTAGTGACTACTATTCAAAACACCATTATTTTCCACTGTTATCAGTTTTCAGTGAGAAAGAGCAAGACAGGATCAGCCTCTGATGTGTTTCTATAGTAATTAATCTGGAACAGGAAGATGAAAGAACTGTGGTTGGATAACTTTGATTTAAATGTATTACTGGTTTTTGAAAAGGAAGTTGTGACCAAGCCTCGTTTTAGTAGTGGTAGGACATCCAAGTGCTTTTTGGAAGACTCATCAAAGCAGTTTTGCCACCTTAAAAACTAGAAAAAGGTTATTTCAGGAAGAAAAGCATTATTTCTTTATTTGTTTCAAGCTCTTGCTGGCTTGCTAGCTAATTAGGCTTCACTTTTCAGTAGTGTAGTTTTTTTCTTTCTTTCTGCTTAATCGTATGTTTTTATCAGGACTTCACAGAAATTTTTTTTCATGCTGCTTCATCCTTTCATGTATCATCCCAAGAAGAGGATGTTCCTCTATTGCAGCACACTAAAATGAGTCTCATTAACCTGTTTTATGTAATGGTTGACATTCAGAAACAGTATAAAATTTAAATTTTGAAACTGCCAAAAATATTCAAGCTTGGATGTATAAACTTGGGGTTCTCAAATCTGTAGCTGAAATTTCCAGATCAAAGGAACCTCATTCGTAGTGAGCTCAGAGTCTTTAGATATCAAGGTAATAAGATTCTTGTCTTGCCCTTATAGTAAGTAGGTAGTTTGTATGTGCTGATAAAGTCAGAACAGGAACACTTCTGAATTATTTATGAGGAAACTTCTTGACTGTTCTTAATTTTTCAAATGTCACAAACTTGTGTTAGCATCAGATTTGAGATAAAATATTCAATTTACCATTGATAAATTTCTGTTGAAGTTTTGACACCAGTAATCAGTAGTAGGCATGGGAAGATGGTTTATTGACTTTTGCATTGCATTATATTCTTATGCACTGCATTTCTCTTGTTCACAGTTATCTGCATCCTGTTAATATCATACATAGTCTGATAACAGATGACATTTCTTTACAGCCTCACAAAATTATAATTTTTAAGCTCTGAAACCAACTCCTGAAAAATGCTTTCTGCTCTCCCCCAATTCTGTATTGCAGGGGATTTCAGCTGAACTCTCCCGTTTGCCTACCTTCTTCTGGTCCTTTTCACTTACATAAGTTGTTGGGACATGATGAAGAGACAATAAAAACAACTGCAATGGGTTTAATGTCACTGGGAAAGCTCTGTCATCTCTCCCATTTTTAATCTCTGGCAGTTGGTAGTAGGCTGTGGGCATGGGTGCTTCATTTCTAATAAGAGGATGAAAATAAGCCAATACTTAAAAGAATTATTAGGGAATAAGGCATGTGGAGGAAAAAGCGATTGTAACGCAAATGTTCCATTTTAGTGAGCCAGAGATTTAAAGGAATTTATATGATGTTACTCTAGAAAGCAAATGACCTCTTTATTCTATAATAAAATAATGATCATTAAACAGAAGTTCCTTGCAGTGGTTTAGTTTGGAAGTAGCTGTGTTTGTCAAAAGCTCATGCCAGGTTTCCTCTTCCCATTCCAGCTCTAGCTGCCTGTCAGCATTGCCACATTTTTTTTTTCATGTACACTCTGTCATTCTCTTGCTTGATAAAAGTACAAAAACCAAACCCAAACACCATATATTTTACTGGGCTATCAAAATATGGTGCATAGTCAAGATTAGTGTTGCTTTTTAGAAAATGTATACAGATCACAGAATGTGGCCCAATAGATCATGTACTCTGAATTTGGTTTTTAGCCCCTGAAACCACTTCAAAGGTAAGATATCTACTATGTTTTTGGGTTTTTTTTTAGAAAATATTATAAACAAACCAGAAAGTAGTTCCCCTTTACCTTTCCCCATGCAGTTCTGATAAAACAGATTTTTTTATATTATTATTTTTTTCCCCCATAGCTAATTAGTTCCAATCCATGACCGATGCTTCTATTTTTGGATGAATGAGTACGTCAAAAATATCTTGTACAGGTGTACTGCAAGTTATTATAGAGAGAAAATGATATCAGGATTGCTTGGTTCACCAGTCTAAAAATCAGTGATATCATTAATAATCTCAGGATAAACCAGCTCAGAATGCTTTTAACAGGTGCATTTTGGCTGTTTTGCTAGAAAGTGACTTCATTTGCAAGTCTAACAGTACATTATGTTAACATTAATGGCAGACCGTGAAGAGATTTCCATCCTCCTGTAGCTTTACAGCCAAATAGTGCTTAAAAGGAAATGTTTCAGGGTAAATGTGGGTTTTTGTTTGGTTTTTTTTGTTGTTGTTTTTTGTTTTTTTTTGTCATCTGGAGTAAAAAGAGATTTTACATATAATGCCTTTTCTTTGCCCTGTAGGTCGATTTTAATCCCCTCCCCAGTTCAAATTTCCTATTTTTAAAAACAACTAGTGAGAAAACAATTCTGTAAAAATCTTCTTCTTGTATTACTTCTGTAACTGCAGGTGTTAAAGTAAAAAGCTGATTCATTGTCCACCCTGAGATTGTTCTCCTGCTAGCCACCCAAATTCTGGATGCATCTTGTCTTTTTTTATTTGTTGTTTATAAATCACATGTTTTGCAGCTTGCCAGTGCTGGTGATGACACTAAGAAGTAAGGAGAGTGGTTGACACCTCTAGAGCACAACAGGTATGAAACCAGGGAGGATATTGAATATAGTGGATTTACCATTCTTGGAGATATTCAGAAGCCATTTGGATGGGTTTCTGGAGGACCATCTCTGGGTGGCCCTGCTTGAGCAGGGGCATTGGACCAGATGACCTTCAGAGATCCCTTCCAACCTCAATCATAATAAATTCCTCTAAGTGCCAAGCTAAATTCTAAATCCTAAAAAATCATTATTATCAGCATAGCTATTGCCACAAAAAACTTCATTTTTTCCAGTGTAACTTTCTGATTAATTAAATTAGCAAGAACCTAAATGGTTTCCAGGCTCAGCTCTGTAGATTCTGTGCTAACATTAGAATCTCTGTTCTGAAAAGATGGCATTGAAAAGCTGTGATAAGAGTGAAGACAGGTATTGCAAAGTATATACGTGTGTACATACATAGCAATTATAGAAGGTGGTGCTTTTAAAGAAATTTTTTTTTTTTTTTTCTTTTAAGGACAGTTCTTTTAAGAAAACACATTTCTTTCCTAAAACTAGAACATCAACAAAATAAAAGGGGAATAAGATTACTTTGCCAAGGATTGGGGGGAGGAGATTGGAAAACAAATGCTATGTATTTTAGGGTTTGTGACTCAAGAGGATTAGAATAGGACACTATTCCGCTAATACTTGACACTCAGTTTTCTACCTGTGAAATTGAGCTACTGTCCAAGACATTGACTGCTGTTGGTAAGATGCTCAGATCTTTGGGTCAGATACTACATGTTTTCATTATTCTGCTTTTGATGTTCAGTAAAACAGAAGTCACGTAGGTACCATGTAATAATTATTTTTTTCCCCCCACTGATCAAAATATAGCAGTATTCATAAAAGAAATCCACAGGGAAACGGTTTACTGTCAGCAGTTCTTTGATCAAAAATATCTGCTTCTTATTACGCAGAGATAAATTAAGAAAGCAAGCAGAGTCACCAGAAATGATTTGTAGCCAATCATTAATCAAAAGCAATCTTAAGTTTCCTCTGAATTTTTATCCAGCTGTGCTCAGTTTCAAGACAGAGAAAAAGAGCAAAATAATAATAATAAGGTACTCAGCAAGCCAGCTCACAACATTGTTCTTATTTCAACAGCGATGAGAGAAATACTGATTTAAAGTCTAACTAAAAAGCTTTTGTGCTTGTGCCCAGTCCAGAGTTAGAATAAATATTTCAGTTGGGAGGTATCTACAACCATCATCTAGTCCAAATACCTGACCACTTCAGGGCTGACCAAAAGTCAAAGCATGTTGTCAAGGGCATGGTCCAAATGCCTCCTTGTCACAGTTCAGGGTCAGGGTGGCCCCTGAGACCTGTTGCAGCCGCTCTCTGTTAAACCCCTGCCAACCCAGAGGGGAAGGGAAAGGGAATAAGGGAGAGAAACTCGGCCATGAGGAAAGGGAACAGCTTTAAT
>JANIJG010025346.1:0-14299 GCA_024611175.1 Megaceryle torquata
GTACAGGTACAATTTCACTGGCAGAAGCATGACTGGTTGGGAACTCTTGAACACTTATTTGGACTTACTGATATATACCCCCCACTTCCCCCTCAGGCCCCCTGACCCCGCTGGAGAGATGTGTGGGGAAAAAAAGATTTAACTGTCAGGGTGCAAATTGCAGGACGTGGCTCTGGTGCCAAATGACTAACTCAGGGCTATGAATCCTGGCTGGTCAGACTGTAAAACGTTCCTCAGGTGAGAAAGCATCCGTTGGTCGTGTCAGATACCGAGGGAGCTTCTTGGAAGTGAAGGAGGATAAATTTTGGGGGGTGGAAAGTGAAAATGGAGGCAGCTGGTAAGGCAGCAGCCTGCCGTGGGCACGCAGACCCCTTGTCACTATCTGAGGGTATTCTGTCTGCTGCCCGTTCTGCACAGTGCTCCGCTCTCAGGATGAGATCTCAGGAGAAAAAACTTTCATTTTACATTTTATTTTTTAGAGGAGTGTTACTTTATTCAGAATTCAACATGTTTTTCAGTTTGATGATGTGACATTTAAAAGGCTTTTATTGTGCGTTAGCGCCTTGCACAAAGAGGGAGCCTTCCTCCAAGGCTTTATATATAATTTTGCTTTCAATTCTGCTTGCCTCAAGTTCAGGTTGATAGAGTAGCTGGTTGAAAACTTTGTATGGTTACAAGAGGGCTTTCTCAGAAGTGCCTCACTTGAAGAAAAAAAAAAGATAAGCATAGTCTTAAATTTCCACTTAGATTATGATTTTTTTTCTTGACAGGAGTCTAAGGAAGATAGGAGTGTAGGCATTGGAGAGATGTTTCTGAACCTGTGGGTTTCTGGCGATGGTTTGAGTGTTATGGTCTTGTCTTTAAAAGCACAATATACGCGTGGAGATGTGACTCAGACCAGATGAGAGCGTCCTGAAGGCAGGAGCTGTAGAAGTCTTCAAAACTTGAAACTTCATTAAAAATTACTGAGGTTTTGATGAAGTAGATAAAAGTGAATAGCTCAGTGCTTATGTGTGGTATTTTAAGAGCAAAACCAGGAATCTGTATGAATCAATGTGTGCTGTCTTGGACGTAGGTCAGTCGCACGATGTCTTTTACGGTTCTGAATTTGATGTGGTTTTCTTCTCATGAGGTGAGTTTGAGCTGAAGCAAAAATAATACGGGGGAGACTGTATGTGTCTAGTCAAAAAAACATTGTTTCTCGTGCAATGGTATTTCTTTGAAATAACCATGCAGTGGTATTTCTTTGAAATAACCATGTTTTGTATCCAGATTCAACAGGTCCTAGGCGATTTATGAATGTGTTCTCAATTGAGGCACTGTTTGGGAGTACATTTCATGGTTGCACATTTGAAACAGACAATTTAACAAATAATAAAGACAAGAAGCTACTGGTTTTGGCTGAACCCCACCCTGCAGTACCTCTCAGTTGTAAATAATTCAAATATTTACAGCTCCTTTGAGCAGTAGGGTTAGACATTGGTGTAGAGGGGTATTCTTCAGGTAGTAGAATGCAACTGTGAGAAAACTCGAGGTGCTGGATGATTTGACATGTGGTTCTTGCTATTAAATGTGCTACATTATAGTTAAGGACAAACAAGGAGAAGGCTATATACCTGTAGTCCTGCTGGTGTGATTTAGGAGAAAAATTTAGGTAAAAGTAAAATAATATGAATTCTAAGAAACAAGTGAGGTCGGATCAATTGATTGGCTGTTTTGAGAAGTGAACTATGTCTTTTTCAAGAAATCTTTGGGCTTTTCATTGCTGTGGTATCAGGCAATAGAAAAATGTCAATGAGATGTGCTGGAGAAACCAGGAGTGATGGAAACTTGGATGAATGTGGGAAGATCTGGGCTGGACATCTGGAGCTGGGTCTCTGATGAGGTTTATGGCTTAGGACACTGTAGGAGATTGCAGGAGTTTCTTTGTAGCTTACCAGTGAGTTCAGGTTTGGTCTGCATCAAAAAATTGTTCTTTTTTTTTTGTTTTGTTTTGTTTGATTGTGAGAATCTACAATGCGATTCATTATTTTCTAATACAATAAAAGTACAAAGAAAATGAAACGAGGGACTTTTTACAGGGACAGTTAGTGATAGGACAAGGGGTCATGGTGTTAGATTGAAAGAGGAGACATTTAGACTGGATATAAGGAAGAAGCTCTTCGCTGTGAGGGTGGTGAGACACTGGCACAGGTTGCCCAGAGAAGTTGTGGATGCTCCATCCCTGGAAGTGTTCAAGGCTGGGTTGGTTGGGGCTTTGAGCAACCTGGTCTAGTGCTCTAGAACCTCAAACATCAGGGCTTCTCTGTCTGCTTTAGAAGGTGTAGTGTAAGAAAAATGAATGTGGCTTTTTCTTGGTGAGGGTGGGATGTTTTGCTTCTCACTGGTGCTAAATCTCATGGCAGGGATTTGGAACCAGATGATCTTTAAGGTCCTTTCCAACTCGGAGCATTCTTTGGTGATTTGGTGATGATCAGGATTAAGGTGACTGAGAGGTAACTTCTATTGGTCACTTTCTAAAGCAGGAGGAGAAAGTCCTGGAGTTGAGCAAACAACGATGCCCAGTTGCTGCTGAAAGTGATGAACCAAGTGTCTGTGTATCTTTTTTAGATATGTAGAGTTAAGAACAAGCTGGTGGTTGATCTTTGCCTTTAAGGTTTCTGGAATTAAGCATTTTACTGGAAAGTTGGAGTTTAATCAACCTGTACAACTGTACAATTTGTGCCTCCCCTTGTTTACTGTGCCAACTCTCAGTAAATTATTATATCTTTGAAGTACTGTTTTAATAGTCGTTTGTAAAAGAAAGTTTACCTTTTCCTAAAGAGAACTTCATACATATTTATGTTAAATGAAACATTCCTAGATTTCAACAGGGTAGTAAATCTGCTTTTGGAGTAGTGGAAGACCTTCTGTGGAAGGCACCTTTGAAAAGGTGCCTTTTGTTTATTTGTTTAAGAGATCAGAAATTAAACAGGAGCTTTTTCTAAGGAAGGCTTTTAGAGAGTGGTTGATAAACCAGCTGGACTGTCTTTTAAATAATTAATTTCAGCTTTGGTTTGCATTTCTATTTTGAAAGCTTCATATTATTTCCTGCTCTTGGTTGCTTGGTAACCACTGGAAAGCTCTGATATTTTTTTTTTTTTAAATTTTTTTTTTTCAGGTGAATGCATACTTTACACCTGATGGCTTTAAGTAGTTACATAGCTTGGCACATGGTATTTCAGTACTTCAATATTAGGTAGTGTTTTGTTTCAAAGGTTATAATAATAATTGAAGAAATGCTGTTTCTCCCATACCCTTGTTTGGCAGTTTGAACTAAAACAGAAAATAAAGGAAAAATAAATTGGTGACTGTATCCTGGCTGAAGGTACAAAGGCTTATAAAAGAAATTTAATTCCTAAATAGGTTATTTTTGTGAAATGCAACTTTGTTACTGACTCTAACCCCCCAGATAAGTAACATAGTGCATTTTGTTCAGTTTGTTTGTGTGAAGGTGAACATAACAAGAATCCTTTTGTGATATCCATTAAGGAAGGGAAAAAAAACCCCATCCTCAAGGCAGTAAGTAGGGTGAAAATTCAAAGCAGAATCCTGCAGAAGACATTCCCCCCCCCCATGCATCCAATCCCATCTGGCCACTCTAAGGTGGCAAAATTAAGGTAATGGTTCAGTGTCAACTGGACAGTTACTTGGACTATTGAGTTCCTTTGTCTTTTGTCTGAAGTCTTCCAAAGTACATGAAAAGAAATCAGGGAAAATTTGGCTTTTGCTCAAA
The DNA here is from genome assembly GCA_024611175.1 of Megaceryle torquata. Lineage (NCBI taxonomy): Eukaryota > Metazoa > Chordata > Aves > Coraciiformes > Cerylidae > Megaceryle > Megaceryle torquata. The sequence goes on from JANIJG010025346.1 coordinate 3,776, forward strand.
TCTTTTTGTGCATATAAAATCAGCATAGAAAAACATAACTGTATAAGCTAAGAAAATAAACAACAAAAATAGTTGAAAAGCAAAGAAGTGGGTTTGTAGAACTACATATTACTGATGAGAAAGAAAATGTTCTTTGTGACTCTTCCTAGATAGCTTGTGTCCCTCCGTCTGGCTGTTTCTGAAGATTGAACTGATCAGTGCAGATAGATGCAATCAAACGTGCCGTGATGCCGCCGTCTGCTTTCAGTCTGTCCGCTGATGTGTGCTCTGAAAAATGGAGCCATCTGTAATTAGAATTCAGACAGTGAAAGAGGATAGCTTTATTTAACCTGGGATTGTCTTTGTCATTGAAATCGGGAGTGAAAAGTAATCTTGATCTAATAACTGGTTTGAATACTGCTTTACATTTATGTTTTTTGAAAATAATTTATTATTGATGACTGACATCTACATTTACATACAAATTCTGGACTTTTGATAATAGCAAGTGCTATACATGTGTTTGGGTGGTTCTGTAGCTTAAGATTCAGATTCCAGAGCTTTACCTTTCATTGTGTTGAAAAATGGTGAGAGTTAACCTTTTTCTGTCCACTTGGTGGTCAGATGTTTTAACTATAAATGCAGAAAATGGTATTTTAATATCTAAGCATAGTTTTAGACAGTTTAGAACTGTTAAATGAGTATAGGTACACATAGGTGTGTGTATATAGATGTAAACTTGTTTAACACGAGAGTTTAGTGGTATAATAGGTTTAAAATTTATCAATAAAATAGTTTTACAGTCCTAGTGTTACTGGTTGGATTTTTACAGCTCTAAAAGCTAAGAAAACCCAAAATAAAATACAGTAGCCACAATCTAGTGTACTCTGGTTTTAGTATCGAGTTCTTTTTCATTGATTGGAAAGGGAGGACAGATCTCTCTGGCCTCTTCTCCCCGCAGGTTTCTGTGAGTGAATCAGTTATTTAGCTGAGCTGAAGAAAATACTTGTTGTGCATCTGCAGATGTCAAAAGCTACTTTATCATCTATGAGATGTGATGAGCAAATCATCGGGCATTAGCAGTGAGCTTGTGGTGCTTGAATACTTCAAATTGTTCTCTTAGAATTTGGGTACCACACTTCCTAAATAGAATCTAATTTCAATTTATTTTTTTAAAGTTTCTTTTTTAATGATACTTAAAGTTGAAAGGTGTTTTGTTTTGTTTTTTTTTTGTCATAAAATCAGTCTGTATTTGCCTGTAGTGTGAAATCACAATCACAGTTTGATGCTGTCTTGTAGTTTTTATTCTCTTGCAGTGAATCCTACTGGCATAACATGCATTCAGTATGTTAAAATTCACCTTCCCTTTCCCTCAGCTGTACATTGTAATATCAGAAGCTTTTGCTTTGTGGCTCCTTTTCCACACAACAAGAATCAGCAAATTTTGTTACTCTGTTAGTTGTTAAGTACAGACTGCAAGTCGTGTCACTTCTTGGAGTTAATTCCAGCTTTGAGTAGAGCTACATCATGTTCAAATGCCATGTTGTAGAACTGACCTTTTGGTCCCATCAGAGTTTTAGTTGTGGTGAAAGAGTACAGAGATAGTTTGGATTTCCTAGGTTGGCATTTCAGCAGTCGGTGATCTTTAATAGTCTGCCTTGCAAAAAAACCAAAGTAACAGAAATTAATGTCAGCCTTCCTGTAGTGCTTAGAATCATTTCTCTGGTGTGACTGAGATTCTTTTCCCTTGGGAATCTAATAACCGGTTCTTAATGCTAATGAAGCGTACTTGCTAAGTCTGTTGTTTCCCCTGGAGATCTGGTTTTAATTCTCCCGACTCTTCAGTTCATTTCTTTTGTCTCTTAATGTGGTGATTGACCCTCCTGGAAGCTGGGAGGCTCAGGTGGATGGCTGTGTCCCCAGGGAATTCTGGTTTTAGCTGTCCTAGGTGGGTAAGGGTTAGTCTCTTTTTCTCGAGCAACCTCTTAGGATCCTAGAGAGAAGGAGATGATGTGAGGAAAAGATGGTGCTTGATTTTCTACAGGCTAATGAACCTTCCTCGTGCAGCTGCACGTTTTCTGCATTACACCTGACAGAGGATTGAAGAAGAGTGAATTCTCTAGGCTTTCAGCTTCACTTTACTTCTGTCAGTAGCATCACTTCTGATGTGAAAATGTGCTTTTCACCAGCCACCTTTTACATTCCTGTCTCTGTCAGCAACCCTTAACTAAGCTTGCCACCTTTTTTTTATTATTTTTATTTATTTATTTATTATTTTTAATTTGTTTGTCTCCTGAATTCTCTCCTAGGGTTTCAGGTATTGTCCTTCTCCCTTTCTCCCTCGCTTGGAGGGGAGAAAAAACAAAAAGGGTGAGGAGCGAATGAGTCAGGAAGGAGCTGGAAACATTAAAAATCTTAAACTTAGACTGAGACCTTGATGTTCGTGCCATTGTTTCTGACACTGACCTGTTGTGGAGCTGGCAGACCACATCGTGTTGAAGATAAAGTGCCTTTCTTTCCTGTGTGTGTCTTTGCTGCTGAGACTTTCCCTCTGTGTGGGCAGGAAATTGTCATTTTAAGAGTAGTAGCTGCCAGAGATGACTTGTAACAGCAGCAGAGCTGGATGAAAGGAGAGCTGCTGCTTTGAGAGCTGGAGCAACAATCGCGGCTTTGGAAGAGCGGGGCAGGGACAGCTGCCCCCGAAGGAACCTCGAACATCAGGGCTTCTCTGTCTGCCTTAGAAGGTGTAGCCTAAGAAAAAGGCATGTGGCTTTTGCTTGGTGAGGGTGGGATGCTTCAATTCTCACTGGTGTTAAAATCCTGCCCGATGTATGGTTTGAAGGAAATGTCAGTAAATGTGAAGGGTGTTAAATTCACAACAGCAGAACAGCGGCACCGACAGTTGAGAGTACTGGTTTGGTGAGGATTTTTTTAACTGTTTTAAGAGTAAAAAAAAGAAAGGAAAAGCAAATAGCATAATAAATCTGCATTATTCTGCAATACAATTACCATAAAAGCTAAATATATTAGTATATAGAAGTGATACTCTATAGGAGCTATAATGCAGGCTGTTGGAGCATTTTTCTCTGATAAACAAGGCTGTTTAGGGATTTTATTTTTTTTAGGTCTTGTTGCCATACTGCCTGAACAGTTGCCAAATGTTTGAATGGAAGAGAGACTACCATTTCCTTCCTCTCTGGGAGGAATAGCTTGATTAGTCCATAGGGATACCTTCTTGTGCAGGTTTGCTTGTATATATGTTTTATTAGTGGAAACTATTTTAAATAACACTGAAATTAACACCCATGACCATTCTTACTTTCTAAGAGTAAATCCCCTGCATTCTTTGCTGCTCAATCTTCGCCCCTAGACCAATTTCATACTTTATACTGAGCACAGACAGGAAAGAAAAGTGTGAAAAGTTACAGAAGAAAGGAAAGAATGAAGAGTTACAGAAGGAATTTCTGCCTTCAAAATGCTCAGGAAACACAAAGGCTTATCCCTCTGAGAGTCTTGAATGCTGTCAAAAAATGTCTTGAGAGCGTTGCCTTGTGTTTAAGAGGAGAGAAGGTAGGATGTTCAAAGTGATTTATGTTGCAAAGCCATATTTTATAGTTTACAAAGTTACTAGTTGTAAAACTTGCCTTCTCTGCAGCTTTTAGCCCAAGTATTTCAGTTACTGTGATGGAACTGGTTGAAGTAACTGCACAGTCACAGTGGAACAACACTTGCTTCAAGTGGAGCGATTGGGTTAGTCACTGATTAATGTCCTAGCCCAGAGTGTCACATCGGCCTTGCAAAGCTAATGCAAGCCTTTGGAGTGTGTGAGCTTCAACTGCTTGCATCAAAATGCTCTCCCTTCCAGTTAGTCCAAAGTGAAAGCATAAAAAGTTTGAACTTGATGTTTTTGTGTGTACCAGATACCCAGCTGTGTGTGTGTGGGGGAGAACTTGAGCATCGCCCAAGCTTGGTGAATGCACATGTCCTGTCATGGTAGGACCAGGGAGAACGTCACGGGGACTTAAATAGCAGGGGTCTTTTGAGAGCCATGGTGATGGGCGTGACATGTTCCCCCCAGGAAATCAGCAAACAAAATATAAACTGTTGATTGTTCTAACTGGTAGCTGGGATGTCCTTCTCTTTGTTTCCATTTCCTCCTGACCAGCTTTCCTTGCAGGTCAAACTGTTAAGTGGTAGAAAGTGTATTCTGCTGTTGTGCAAAGAGTCATGAGCAATAATAGGTCGAACTAGTCCTTTGTTTCAGAGCAAATCAGGATTTTCCATGCTGCATCTGTGAGCCTGGAAGAGAGAAACTTGTCTGTTGCTGGGCCTGTCCTTGTTGCTTAAAGGATTTCCTATCACCCTTTGCATCCTCTCATGCTTGATGAGAAATGCAACTCCTTTGGCATGCTCGATAACTATCTTTTTTAAAGGCCTTTGCTAAATTAAAATATTCTTTGTTATGTTTAGCCTTTAAAATGTGCTGTGCCATACTTGCAGAAGTTCTGTGTGTAAATAGCTGCTGATTTTTGATTCCCGTGTCTTTCTTTCATCTGCTAAATACTCCTCCCTTCGCCCCAGCCCTGTCAAGCCTGTAGTGAAGTTTTATTTTAAAGGGTTTGCTCTGTCTGTGCTTCAAGCTGTTAGTAAGCTCTGCTCTGAAAGTGATACATAGGGGCTAATGTGGTCAGCCTTGCTGCTAGCACAGCAGCTTGGCATCAGAGCTGCTTTGCATTTCCCCCTCTTCCTTACCTTCTTCCTCACTCCTACCTCTTTTCTCCTTCTCTCCCAGTCCCACCAAACTGGGAGTGCAGATGACAAAGTCTGTGCATATGGGTGTGGTATCTTCACATCCCTCCAGGGCTCAAGGTGGAGAGTGCTCCATATTTGCAGCAGAAATTTAGGAGAGAGAAAAAGAAAGGGAAGTGTCATTCTCCTTTCTGCTAATCATAGAATGATAAAATTGTTTTTGTTGGAAGAGACTTTTAAGATCATCAGGTCCAACCATTCCACCAGCACTGCCAGGGCACCACTGACCCATGGCCCTCAGCACCACAGCTCCACAGCTTGGAAACCCCTTCAGGGATCATGGGGACTCCACCACTGCCCTGGGCAGCTTGAACTAGCCCTTGACAGCCCTGTCAGGGAAGAAATTGTTCCTCGTGTCCAACCTAAACCTTCCCTGGCACAACTTGAGGCAGTTTCCTCTTGTCCTGTCAGACGTAGTGGAAGGTCTGGAATTTAAAGAGTATCGTTTGCAGGTTTGTTTTATACTTCTGTTCATCTGTTTTGTAATTGTGCTGAGTAAAATCACACACTGTTTGAACTTGCATTTTTCTCTGAAAATATTTGCAATATCAGGGGAAACTTTTGGCATCTCACTTGCAATTTTAGTCTCAGTCAACAGCAGGAAAAAATATTCCTTCTCTAGTCTAAATCTCCCTCTTTTAGTTTAAAACCATCACCCCTTGTCCTTTTGCAAGAGACCCTGATAAAAAAGATTGTCCCCAGCTTGCTTTCAGGTTCCCAAGAACAGAACATCAAGAACACCTCTGCAGAACATAAAGGTGTAAAATGATATTTCTTACAGAAATTGAGATGGAAACGCACGTATTTACACTTACAGTATTGAAAGGTTGGGAATACAGCTTGTGTTCTGCTGAAATCTGAATGTACAGTGAATTTATTCTTTCATAGCATAGAGGATGATAACGTAGAACAAAACTTGCTGCTAGTTTTCTTTTGTGGTTATGATACCAAACATTTGGGCTTGTAGGACAACTATTTTTGCTTTACAATTAAACAGAAAATTTACTTGCTTGACTAGCAGAACAGAACTAAGTCCTCTCTGCATATAAGTGCTGTATTAACCTGAGCATCCTTATGGAGATGACTGGAGTGTAGCAAATAGCCTGTGCTACCACCAAATAAAAACTAGTCCATTTTACCAGGTGTATCTATAGCTGCTGCCACAGAGGCTTGTGAATAGATCTTGAGAACGTTTTGGGAATGCAGAAGAGAAAATGAGGGAGCTGTGATAGTAGTTGGAAATTTTGAATCATTAAAATTGTTTGTTGCTCAGCTTTCAGAAATTAAAATTGCTTATTTTTAGGAGCAATTAGGAGCATAACTGGTTGTGTTGTTACTGAGTTTCCATGCTGAAATGAGGGAGGAGATGGCTCCACGAAGAACCTGTAGAGAACACAGAGGAACAAAAATATTTAGACCTTGCTACTGAACAGTTTATGACAGAGTTGCTTGTGAATTATTGAATAAAAGAAAACAAGTATTTTTTCAAATGTGATTCTTTGCACCTGCCTGTAAAAGGCACAACATGATCAAGATCTTTGTGAAAGATGTTATAAAAATGAGATGTCATAATAAAATCAGCTCACTTGAAAACTGGCCTATATGCTGCAGTTTTATAGGGGCCTGAGTTTTAAATGGACTTCTGGTTTGTTGTTGTACGCTCAGCCAAGCTTGTCAATGGTTGATTAAGCACCTTGAAACAGTCTGTCTCAGCCAGATTACTGTATGGTCCTTGTTAGTTAATAATCGGGCAAGTAATTGTTGTATCCTTGCCATGAAACGGAGCAGAACTTAACAGAAAGTGGAGAACTTAAAGTGGGGGGTGTTGATACATTCTTTGTACGGTATGGACCAGATGCAAGATAAATAGATAAGCCTGAACAGCTCTTACAAAAACCAGTCAAAGAAATGATTGGACAGGAAAACAAAAGTACAGTGAGGAGGAGTTGCTTGGCTTGTGTCATACAGCAGGTCAGCGATAAGTCAAGGCACTGAAACAAAGTCCAGTGCTTAGTTTGTTCCGCGATGCTGCCTTGTGTTTGGTGGTGGTGATACAGAGTTTTGAAGAGACCGTTGCAAACTACTTAGTCTAGATAAATTAATGTGTTTGTTTATTTTGCTTTGGTGCTTATGTGGACAGAAAATAGGGCCACTGTGATTGCTTTTCACACCATAGAAGTCACCACAAGTGACTTTAAGCTTCTGGGATAGGATGTTTTTATAGGAACTCCTGTCTTCTTAGCTCTACTTCTTTTGCATGTTTGCATGAGCATGTAGGACCAAATTAAAAAGTAGTTAGGCTCTGCACTTGCATTAGTTCTCAGTGAGGTCTTGTAGCTTAGATGCCTTCTGAGCATTTAGTCTAGGCTTGGTTTGAAAAAATGGAGAATAGCAAAGTGACCTATAGTTTTTCTGCAGCAGGAGAGGGAGGTAACCCATGGCCCTGTTATCTGGTCTACATTCTGAAGTGGGAATAAACCTGGATGTTCTTCATTTGAACTAGCCAAGAGTTTTGCTGGTTTTGGCTGGGACAGAGTTAAATTTCTTCCCAGTAGCTGGTATGGGGCTGTGTTTTGGATTTGTGCTGAATCCAGTGTTGATAACACAGGGATGTTTTAGTTACTACCCAGCAGCACTTATACAATCAAGGCCTTTTCCGATCCTCACCCTGCCCTGCTAGTGAGTAGAACAGAACAGCCCCATACAAGCTGCTACAAAGAATTTTAACTCTATCCCAGCCAAAACCAGTACACTTGTGATCGAGGGTGTGTGTTTTGTATTTGTAAAATTTACAAAATCTCTGTTACACTTGGGCAAGTGCACAAAGTTGGGTGGAAAGCGGAGGAGGGCTGAAGAGGCAATACTCAATTCATAGCTTTTGGGGAATAACCTTCAGAGTGTAGGGAATATCCAAGTGACTTGGTTTATTGAATAATGCAAGATAGGCTCTTGATGAATTTTAGATGAGTGGTTAGCTTGTTAGCAAATGATATTTGGGGCAACTTAGACCTCCAGTTGAGGGGCTTTGTTAGAGTGGGAATTCTACTGGGCTGATTTTTCGCTTGGCTCAGTGTCTTGATGTTGAAAGAAAATGAATATTTAAGTTAACTGTAACAGTACTATAATAGAACTGTGTATGTATGTTCATGTACTGACTGATTTATTTTTATCACCCTCTCTTCCCTTTTGGTATTAGGATTGTGTTCGTCTATCAGGGTGCTGTTATTTGAATGATCTCTTTTGTGGCTATGTGCTGAGCTGCTGGAATTATTTAAATAATAAACATTGCTTGGCATCCATAGCAGAGGCACATCAAGCCCAGTCTAGTGCTAAACTTAATTTTACAAGGCACAAACACATCAGAGTCAAATTCACACACCTTCCTTTCTGTTTGAACTAGTTAGTAGGAGACATCAAACAGAAACTTTAAGCAGCTGCTCATATTTTTATCATTGATATTTACATCTGATAGAGGGTGGATTTAGCAGTTTGGTTGACTTAACTGGTTTCACAAGGCTAAAATGTTGAGAACATTCAGTTCACTAAGTCAAAGGCATCAGACATTCGGTGCACATTTGTGTGTTAAGACCTAGAGAGTCAGTAGTTGCTGTGTTCTGCACCATCTGAGGTGGCATCTACATTGGACCGGTCACTGTAGGAGTATTTGGGGGAAATAAATGTAGAGGGGAAAGAGAAGAACATGGAGCCTAAAGTAAAGGTCAAGAGGAGGGGGAAGTGGAGGAAGTAAAACTTGTGGTGGTTGATATGAGGACCAGCATTGATTAATGCAGTTCATTACCTGGAATGAGGAGGAGTATTTCTGTAACTTATTTCATGTGTGGATGCTGTAGGATGCTTTTGTTGCTTCAAAATACAGCTTCACTCAGCACTCCGACAGCAGGAGTTCACCTACAACAAAATGTTACCATGAGGAGCAGCTGAGGACTTTGTGTTTGTCTAGTTTGGAGAAGAGGATGCTGAGGGGTGGCATTGTTGCTCTCTGCAGTATCCTGAGGAGGGGATGTGGAGAGGGAGGTGCTGAGCTCTTCTCCCTGGGATCCAGGGTTAGGATGCATGGGAATGGTTCAAAGCTGTGTCCATCAGGGGAAGTTCAGAGTGGATGTTGGGAAACATTTCTTTACCAAGAGGGTGGTCCAGCACTGGAACAGGCTTCCTGGGGACGTGGTCAGTGCCTCAAGCCTGTCTGTGTTTGAGTCATTTGGCCAATGCCCATGATCACACGCGTTAACTTTTGGTCAGCTTTGAACTGGTCAGGCAGTTGGACTAGATGATCGTTGTAGGTACCTTCAATTCAAATAGTCTAGTCTAAAAAAAGACTAGTCTGGGTGAGAAAGGTGTGTGGCATAATTATAAACACAGGAAAACCTCTGATTTCAGTTGGATTGGTGGGTTGAATTAAAGGCCCATGAGTCCTAGGGTGTAGCCTGTTTCTTGTTAACTTAACCTGGTATAAAATCTTAACTTGGATTGTCAGTCCATTTTTACATTCCTCCCACCTTTCCTGTGAAAACTGATTCTTGCAACAAACAAGCAAAAACCCCACATTTAAACCCAACCCAAACATGGGTTCGCAGAGTTGTGCAAACCTGGGGTTGCAAAGTGTTTTCCACTTGCGCTGCAAGAGCTTTCTGCATCTGACCTTGCTTTGAGCCCCCCGCCCCCCCAGTTCATTATCCTCTGCTTCAGGCACATCCAGGACCACCAGTTCCTCTCCCAGACTGCTCTTCTGTCTATGTTGTCTTGAAGCTCTTGGCACGCTTTTTTTCCTTGCTCCAATCTCCTGAATGCTTCTTAAGCTCTTGCTCTTTTCCCATCACTTCTTCATTTGACTACTGGCAAGGATTTTGTGTCCTGTCAGCAACTGTAGAATTTGGATTCTCCTCCAGGTATATGATTTATTTATGAGCAGTTAAACAATGTCCATTGATTCTGATGGGAGAATTAGTTGGTAAAGTGATGATGTTAGGTCTAAAAGTATCTGTCTTCTTTCCAGCTCTATTTGCCAGTTCTCAAAAGGCTTCTCGGAGAGTTTGAAGATCAGTTGTAGCGTACTGAGACTGTAGTGTTGTAGGATCTGGGTGAAGCAGGTGACCTGGGATAGTTCTTTCAAGTAAGGGGTTGGCATTTACAGGCTGAGAGGGGCGTGTGTGTTATGGGATTGAGTTATCAAGCTGTTTAGAGGGCATTTAAGTTTGCTGATGGTAGAAAACGGTGAGGAATGGCTGACAGACCACAAAGCTGCTGTTCAGTGAGACTTAGACGGGCTGGAAAGTTGTGTGGAAAGGAACCTAATAAAGTTCAACAAGAGTGAGTGCAGGGTCCTGGACCTGGAGAGGAATAACCCCCTGCAGCAGTGCAGGGGATGGGGGACCTGCTGGAAAGCAGCTCTGGGGAGAAGGACCTGGGAGTGCTGGGGGGCAAGAAGTTCACCATGAGCCAGCAATGGGCCCTTGTGGCCAAGAAGGCCAGTGGTCTCCTGGGGTGCATTAAGAAGAGTGTGGGCAGCAGGCTGAGGAATATGCTTCTTCTCCTCTACTCTGCACTAGTGAAGCCACCTCTGGAGTCTTGTGCCCAGTTCTGGGCTCCCCAGGTCAAGAGAGACAAGGAACTACTGGAAAGCATCCAGCAGAGGCTATGGAGATGCTGAGGGGCTGGAGCATCTCTGTGGCCAGGAAAGGCTGAGAGCCCTGGGGCTGTTCAGCTGGAGAAGAGCAG
>JANIJG010025346.1:23444-34648 GCA_024611175.1 Megaceryle torquata
ATATATATATATATTATCTTTGTGGTTGGTTTCCCTTATCTTTATAAACCAAAGAGCTTCTTTTAATGTTACACTTCAAGTTAACAGTTCCTTAGGGTTACTTCAGATATCAGAATGAAGAATTCCCAAAGCAGAACTATCTACATTTATTGAGTTAAAAGTGAATCTATGTAAAAAAAATGGTACTGTTTGGTTTAAGAAACTTGTATGATTGCACAGCTTTATGATTTGGCTGTATTTCTGGACACAAATAATGCTAATTTTTAATCTTTCTTGTAAACTAGGCAAATGGTGGCTCGAAGTTTGCTGGACACTTTGAAGGAAGTCAGTGATGATGAGAGAGATTGTATTGCTGTGTTGGAGAGAATCAGCAGATTAGCTGATGATTCAGGTAGGTAGTATTAAACATTTTACTGGGTCAATGAGGGCAAGTCAGAATTGCTGAAACTGTATTCAGCACAGGACCAACATGTTCTTTCTCCTCTCTTCAATATTCAAACTAGGCTTCTGCAAATGCAATAAAATACTGTAAAAATTGGATTTTGCTACATCATCCCCCCCCGATGATATATTTTTTTTTTTCCTCTTACTATTTTCCTCAACAGAATTAAACTCCTTCAAAATGAAGAATTCCCACTTCCCATCAGTACAGTTGGTTTGGTTTTTTTTCATAACTTCTATTTTGTACTTTGGCTACTCCGCAGATCTACATGATCAGTTTAGATTTGTAGATAAAGGTTAATCTCTTGCCTTGAAAAGAACCTTGCAAGCCATCTGTGGAAAACTCCCATTACTTACATTAGAATTTAAATGTTGAAGTTTTGATCCCTTGGTCCCTTTTGGGCAACCAGTCGTGAAGTCAAGAGGCAGCACTAATTGGTAAGCAAGATGCAGAGATAATGAGTAGGAGGGGTCTAGATATCAAGGGGCTTTTGCTCCTCCATATATTGAGAATACTGTTTGCTTGGAATCAAAAGCAGGAGAGTAATGAAAAACAAATGTGAAAGGAAAAGAGGGTTTAAAAATCTGGAGGGGGTTGGACAAAGGGAAGAATGATGTGGACAGACCTGCCACGAAACTCCATGTTAAAGATGCTCTAGAAAGAATTAAGGGCTTGAATTCAACGTGGCTGATGTAACTGAAGCACCAGAAGGAAGGTTTTAGCAGCAAAACAAGATCTGAAGTGCAGTCTTTTGTTGTTGTAGGAGTGCTGGGGAGAGAACCTTGTATTCAGTTTTGCATGAGAAGAAAATGTTTCATCTGTCCAACGTCTGTTAGTTTTTCTCCCTTCTTCTGGAACTGCAGCCGATAAATGATTTCCAAGGGTACAAAAGTATTCTGCTCATGGCTGTTACTCTGTCATTATTGCCTTCATTTAAGATGCCCTTGTTAAGCCAGGAAGAATAGCCTGTTGTAAGCATTACATAATTATATGGAGTTCCTCTCCAAGGATTCTTGAAGAAGGAGGGGGGTGGAAGGTCACTATTCATAGCAGATTAAATGTGTCTTTATTTGAGAACAGTGGCATGTGCTACTGTTTCTTGAGCGCTTTCCCAGCAAGGCTCTCCTCCTAAAATCTGTGCATACAGTGCTGGTTTGTGTGATCACATTAACAGTTTTCAGCATCAGGAACTTGGTGAAGCTCCATGTTTGGACAGATGTGTCTGAGGAGACCCTGGCTTTGTGGAGCAACTTTGTAGCCTTGAGCTTTTCACTGGTGACAAAACTGAAATTTGTTTGGGTACAAATGTCATGGAAACTGAGACGTTGAGCTCAAATCCATTAGTTTCCTTTAACAAGGGTGGAGTACAGTTTTAGTCAGGGTTGCTAATTTTCTCAGTGTAGGGGAAAAGCAGCATTTCAGGCTTTTCCTGCGTTGTAGAAGTTCTCAGCTCTGCCAAACCAGTAGCGCTGGATTCTGTACAAACAAAAGTTCTGCAGCTTTAACTCTGAGTTTTGTGCCTCGAGCAGTTGCAATGTTGGACTTGGCCTCCTCCTTCTGCAAGGCAGGTTATTAGAATATCCTGGTGTCTTAAACTGTGTGAAAATTCATTAGGGAACGAGATCTGCTTTGTGTCTTCTGAATAGATGTGCTTGACTCACTTGAACTGCATCACAGTGGGGTTTGTTCCATTTTGTTTTGGAATTTGTTTTGTTTGTTCCATTAAGGTTACTGTTACCAGACTTGGCTTTTCATTTTTCTCTGATGCTGTTTTCCACTGATGCAATTTTTTTTTTTCCAACTTGTTCCCCAAAACAACAACAAAAAAAACCCCCTGACTTTGGAAAAAGAAAACATGCTAAAAGTATTGAGGTATTTTGACTTTGCTTGGTTAGAGCCAGATATCCGTATGGTTAGAGCCAGGATGGCCTGGAGCCAAACCCTTCTGTTTAAATACATAACTAAATAAAATTAAAGCCAGACTGTTAAGAAGTCAAACTAAACTATGTACAGGCAGCAACAGAATAGCTGTTTCAGTGGAGGAAACCCATCAATGGCACTTGGTGACTGATCTGCTGCCTCCAACCCCCTGACTTGTCAAAGAAACTTTTTCTCCAAATATCCTATTTTTTGGCAGGCTCGTTTTCTTCAGCATTTGTTTTCATTGCTGTTGTTGGGTGTTCGTTTGAAGCCTGCTGATTTTTGCTGCAGGGTTTGGGTGTTTTTCAGTCCCTCAAGTGCTTCTTTGGTAGTGACTTCCCTGGAATAGTTTCATCTGAGACACCTTGTAGTGCTTTTGAATCTGCTGTTTAAACCCTTAGTAATTTCACTGTTTCTTTAGGGGTATGAGGCATGACTTCCTTTTGGGTGTTCCTATCATGTCTTTGAACCTATAGAGTCCAAGAAGCAGCTTGGCATAGAATCCCAGTGCTTGGCAGCTGTTAATTCCTCCCCATAAACCCTTCTTAAGGATAAAATACTTGGTGTTAAACCAGCTGGGCCTTCTTCAGTCTCAGATGTAGACTAGAGCTTGAAAAAGGGCCTTATGTCTGCCTTCATTGCTTGAGTAAATCAGCATCACTCAAACTCTTTTTTTTTTTTTGTGAATGGCTTGTATGACAAGAGCCTTCATCACTGTGCTCCAAGTACCATTATTTGGCTTTGAGGGTTAGACAGAGTTATTGCATTATTGGCATTTTGCTCACTGCCCTTGCAAAGGGCACCAGGAGCTTTAAATCCTTTTTTTTTTTTTTTCTCTCTTTTTTTCGGTGTTCTTTTAGAGGAAGATTCTGTATCTTCATTTGAAATACGTGATGGTTTAGTATCCTGTGAAATGGATACATCTAAATGACTTTCTATAGGGTAGGGGAAAAGAAAGAGGCTTCCTGAAGGACTGGTGTTTATTTGTTTGACTATAGCCAACTACAGTTTTGTTGTGAAGGCAGTTAGCAAAACAACCTGAGTTTGAAAACAATTATGAGACTAATTGGTCCTTAAGTTTTGAAGCTGTGTAATTAGGCTTAATTTGGACAGCCTCACAACCTTAATGACTTAAGAGTGTACTTAACCTGTGTTAGTAAGACTGTTTCAATTACTGCTGTGGGTCTAGTGAGATGCCAACAATACCTGTTGAATAGCACATTTTAGAGCATTTCATTTAACAAAATCTTTACATGTAAGCAACAGGAAGGCTCATATTTGCCTTTCCTAGCTGGTGGTAGCTACACTTGTGTTTTCTCCCCTCCTGCATCTTCCCGTTTCAGGATTTTTTGTCTTCTTCCACCTCCTGCTATACTAAGAGTTTTTTCCTTTGCTTGATGTGAATCCTCTTTTGTCACTCCATGCATCTGACGGGTGGCTAATGGTGACTTTACCCTCTTTCATTAGTATGTGCTTCACTCCTTGGTCTGCCAATCAGTAAAGATGACCATTTCTGGTTAGTAAGAGAAAAGAACCTGATAATTGAAGTAGCACCCATGTCAGACACGTCAGTCTTTGTGAGGGACTCCTAAACTAAAAGGGGTGGGTTCTGGTCGCAGTGTATTTTCACTTTTCTAGGTTTTCTTTTCAGGAAAAGTAGGAAATTTAGAGGGACAGTTGGAATCACAAAATCTTTTTGCTTAGAAGAGACCTTTAAGATCGAGTCCAACGATTAACCCAGCACTGCAAGGGCACCACTGACCTATGGCCCTCAGCACCACAGCTCCACGGCTTTTAAATCCTTTCAGGGGTGGGGACTCCACCACTGACCTGAGCAGCCTGGACCAGGCCTTGACAAACCTTGCAGAGAAGACATTTGTCCTCATGTCCAAGCTAAACCTCCCTTGGCACAGCTTGAGGCTGTTTCTTCTTGTCCCATCGTTTGTTCCTTGGGAGCAGAGCCTGACCCCAGCTGGCTCCAACCTCCTGTCAGGAGCTGTCAGAGCCAGAAGGTCTCCCCTGAGTTTCCTTTGGTCCAGGCTGAACAAGCCCAGGTCCCTCAGCTGCTCCTCACCACACTTGTGCTCTAGACCCTTTCACATACATCTCTGTTGCCCTTCTCTGGCCATGCTCCAGCCCCTCAATGTCTTTCTGGGAGTGAGGGGCCCAAAACTGACCCCAGGATTTGAGGTGCAGCCTCCCCAGTGCCCAGCCCAGGAGGGCAATCCCTGCTCTGGTCCTGCTGGTCACACCAGTGCTGATACAAGCCAGGATGCTGGTGGCCTTCTTGGCCAAGTGGACACACACTGACTGAAACAGAGAAAAGGAAAATATTCTGACATTAGAAGGAAAAAAAAAAAGAGGGGAAGGGAAAGTTGTATTAGGGAAAGAAGGGGATAGATAAGGTTTGAATTGATAAACTACAATTTATTTAACCTTTGTTCATGCAAATGACTCTCAATTTGAGAATAGACAACAGCAGTCCCCTACTGCTGTGTTTCCTGTGCTGCTTGTTCCTCTCTAGCACGTATCAATCAGTATTCTCCTTTACCTTTCACCAATTGATTCTATTTTTTTAAAGAATGAATGTGCAAATGGAAAGCTGTGCGCTTACACCTTTAATTCTTCCTCTCAACCCTTAATTAGAACAACTGTTAATACTTAAAACACGCATCTAGGCTGTCAGTTAATGCTCTGTTAACACCACCAGTCGTTCTTCACGTGCACATTTACACCATGCAGCCCTTACAGCCCCTCACAGATACTGGGGAAATCAGCTGCTGACTGTTCCAGGATGGTCGTTTGGGATAAATGGAAACTTTCCAGAATTTCTTCTATGTTATATAAACTGTTGGGGAATAAGCTCTTGTGAAATAAATCTAGTTGTGAGCTGGCTCTGGAATAATTACTTCATTTATAAATAACTGTTCTGGAGCAATTAGTTGGTATTATACTGGGCAGCTCTGCGATAATCGCCTTTTAATTTCCGGTAGACAGCAAACTGGGGTGCTTTGCTTCCTCATAGCTGCTGTGGAATACAGAGTGAACTAAAATGATGAACTGGTGAAGTAAACCTTACGTATTTATGTAGGAAAGCTAAGAGGATGTGCTAGGAGTAGCTGGAAGAGTGTGTTGGCACTTGGCTTACATGAGAGGTGGTGTCAGATTTTAGAGGAAGTTTAAATGTTTTCTCAGGGGTGAGGAAAAAACAGATAAATTGCTTCTCTGATTTTTGGAGTCAGGTTGGTTGTTGATTTAACTGATGAGTGAAAGTTGGTGTGTGCAGATCAAAGTCTGCCCAGGTTCTGGAGTTACTGGTTGGAATATGTGGCTGGCTTCATGTTCTCTGGAAACTGAAGCTGGTAGAACAGTGTCATTTTATTCTGGCAACTTCTTTGCACAGTTATTTCCCAAACAGAAGAACTGAAAGCTTATTTTCGCTTTCTTCTGTCATTCTCTTAGTTTTGCTTGATGTCTAAAACCCAATTCAGTATAATTCTTTATCTAGAGAATACACAAGACCTGATAGAATGAAATCAAGTGCTAATGAGCGAGCAGAAGACGTAGGAGTTTGCTTCTGAGATTTAAAATTAATATTTATTTTCTAAGTTCGTTTTTTTATTATTGTTTTTACAAGTTGCAGCTATTTTTTTCTAGTACCCTCCTACTTTAAGACGTAGGAGATAGTTTGAAAAAAGCAGCATTTAAAATACTTCCTCTGCCAAACAGAAAAATACAGTTCCAAGTAAATGTTACTGAGACCCAAATTGTACGCAGTGATTTTCCAGAGTGCCTAAAATAGAAACTTTCAGTCTTGTTGTGAAGCAAAATCCTCCACCCAGATTTTGTTTATACTTTGTGAAAGCCTGGTCCTGACCCTATTGTACAGTGCAAAAAAAATACATAAGACAGCTGTTTTCCCCAGCTGGATGAGCTTATGCTTTAAGAAGCTGGGTGTAATAATTTTAACCGATGGTGCCGTGCTCCGTTCAGCGTGTTGATGGCCAAACTGTAAATTTGCTTATAAAAACCTAGAAAAGTTTAAATGGAAATGTCAGATTCTCATGTATTGAAGCCTGGTGGGATCTGTATTTGGCGCTGCCACCCGTCTGAGTGAAAGACAAAGCTGTGGAATGGATGAAGGGAATGAGAAAGTGCTCTGTCCTTAGTGGAAAATTTTGGCGTTGTTTCTTGAGTCTGTAGGAAATGTAATGTGAACAACAAAACCCCTGGACTGTAAGCCCATCGACTGCACGATGAGGATCTGTCCAGTACATGCTGGAACACACAGTTCAGCCTTTGGAAGACTGGAGCTCTGATCTAAATTGGTAAGCTTAAGGTTCAGGTTCGTGCACAGCAGTGGTAGTTCCCCAGGGCAGCGCAGATACCTTTTGGATGGTGAATTAGGGTGTTGTGTTACACAGCCTGTTCCCTATGCAGCTCTCGTTTGTTGGTTGGCTTGAATTGACCTCAGAAAGGTCGTGGAGCTGTGTACTTAGGGACAAGAACCATAGAATCATAAAATCATTTTGGTTAAAGAGACCTTGAAGATCATAGAGTCCAACCATTACCCCAGCACTGCCAGGGCACCACTGACCCCTGTCTCTCAGCACCACAGCTCCACAGGGGGCTTGGAAACCCCTCCAGGGATCGTGGGGACTCCAACACTGCTCTGGGTCAGCCCTTGACAACGCTTGCAGAGAAGACATTTTTCCTTATGTCCAACCTAAACCTCCCCTGGTGCAACTTGAGGCTGTTTCTTCTTGTCCCATCACTATGATAAGAGCTGAGGTGACTTTACAGTTCTAATTCATTCCTGGGCATGAATTTTTCAACTCCTTAATTGCATCATCTCATCTGTCTGTGTTCCTCACAAAGCCAGAGCTTACGTAGCAGCTCAAGAACGGGTCTCACTTTGTCAGCAGCCCTTCGATACTGTTGGGCAGTGCGGCCGCTCTCTCAAGTGCTGCATAATAGATGAACCCTGTTCTGAACCAAAGAGAATCTTAATGGTTTTTGTACTCATTGCCCACTTACTGGAGCACTTCAGAAAGAAATTGATAAATTTAATTTCCCAATCAGTTTGGGGAAAGGGAGCGGCATTGCCATTAGTTAACCAGTGAGTGGGCAAAGCATAGAGGCATCAAGGTCAAACCAGTCTGCCCATTTTGAGTGCCTAGTATCCAAAGTGGTGTATGTAGCTCTTGATCTGCTCGATCCAGAGCCCTTGTTGGCTTTGATTGCAGCATTGGTATTTCTTCAGCAGCAAAGACAACTCAGACTGCAATCAAAGGAATCGAATGCGGTTAGTCTTCAGAGTCTGGCTTGAGTATTTTTCACAGCTTCACACCAGGCACAGGAAGCAATTGAGTTTCTCAATGTTTTGATCCTTTCACTCTATTTTGATGGTAATACCACAGGAAGTGGTCCCATTGTCCTCTTGCTTGCTTCCACCATCAGATAGTTCTACCAGTTGAGGGAGACATGTGATTGCACTGGGAAATTGATCTAAGGGCCAGTCCTTGCTGTTTAACTGTCCTGCTGTGGTGGGACCAAAGCTATGTCAGCCAGATCAGCTCTTTGATACGGTTTGTTGTCTTGTGCTGCACAAATAGTTGATGGCTTAATGGAAGCCACAACTGCCCAAAGCAAATTTGGAAACAATTTAAGAAGCACTGCTGCCAAACATGCAGCTTCAGCCAAATTTCTTTTCCTGCCCACTCCCCCAGGTCATCTTCTATCTGCTGCAAGAAATGAGAACGAGATCGTAGTGATAAGTGTTGTGACATAAGTCTCTTGTACCTTTAGATCATGTCCTGGGCATGTCATGGAATGCTAGCCTGATGGGGAAAGGTGGGAATGAGTCCCTCCAGCCCTGGCACTGCACCCTGCTTCCAGTTTCTTGTCCAGCAAGTTCCAGTCTCCCTTTCCTTTAGTTGCTGGTCTTATAGGGGGGATGTTTAGCCTGGAGCAAAGGAGGCTCAGGGGAGACCTTCTGCCTCTCAACAACTCCCTGATAGGAGGTTGGAGCCAGGTGGGGTCAGGCCCTTCTCCCAAGGAACAAGGGATAGGACAAGGAAACAACCTCAAGTTGCCCCAGGGCAGGTTTAGGTTGGAAATGAGGAAAAATGTCTTCCCCTCCAGGGCTGTCCCAGGCTGCCCAGGGCAGGGGTGGAGTCTCCGTGATCCCTGGAGGGGTTTCCAAGCCCCCCGTGGAGCTGTGGTGCTGAGGGCCATGGGTCAGTGGTGCCCTGGCAGTGCTGGGTTAATGGTTGGACTTGATGATCTTAAAGGGCTGTTCCAACCAAAATGGTTCTCTGATAAATTTGTGTTCTTTTATCTTTTCTATTTGTGTTGTCCTCAGTGAAGAAAAGACTGCACACATCACGGTACTTACTTTACCTTTGTTCTGTTTTATTGCATCCTATGTTGTCACTTGTAACCAGTGTTCAAGAAAGCCAAGTGCTGGGTGCACTGGGTGTGTTAAATAGATGTGCAAGTCACACGCTTCTCTTTAACTAAAGGTTGTATTTTTAAGGTATCATGTTAATTCCAAGTGCTCTAAGGAAATTGGTTGTGGTCGTGCCACTAAGTTTTACCTGAACATTTCAAAGGGTAAAGATCTAAGGTAGATGTTCAACAACAGCCATCTTTTTATTGAAAAGATTGTAAATTGCTGTAACTTGAGAGTATTTGATCTTTTTTTTATGTGTTTTTATAGGTATAGGTTCTCTAATGGGAACCACAGAGGTCAGCAAATTCTGAAAGGACAAATACTTAGTTCTGAAATGATGCTTTTTTTTTTTTTTTTCCAGTGGAGAGTTGAATTGTCAGGTGTATGATAATGACCTGCTTCTTAAATTGAAGTTGTGGGCTTTTGGTTTTTGTTTCAAAGTTGGAATTTAATCCATGCCCCCCCCAAGGGATGTGCTTGTTTTGCAGGGATTAGGATCCATTCCAGCAGTGCACTGGTTCTTCAATTAAAAAGTGAATGAAATATTTGTAAATAGTCACCACCTTTGATGAAAAACATACCTGAAAGGTTTAACAGAACCAACTGGAAAGATGCAGGACCTTTTTCATATGATGAAAATAACTGTAGCCTTAAAAACAGAGTGTGAAAACATAGTTATGGTTTGTTGTCCTGCTAACTGGGACCTTTCCCATATGAGAGCCTATGGCCACAAGTCCCCCTCAGTTCATGTCTTTTCCCAGTGGCACCAATTTTGGGTTGACTTTCTGCTTATCAGGTTTCTTTAAAGTAGGTGATCCTTGTAGGGATCTCGGACAGCTTCTGATACTCATAATTTTTGGTGGTTTGCTCTCTTCTGCTGCCTCTTGGATTTATACTGAGAATGTAGGACCCATCCTCTTAGTAGTCGTTTTACAAAAAGATGGTGCTTTTCAAAATGAAGGTGGACGTGGAATCATAGAAAGGTAGGGGTTGGACAGGATCTCTGGACCATGAAAAGCTGATTCTGTGTGTACGCTTGTAAACATTTATTACGTTTTTTTTCTTGGTTTGATTTTTGCCTCCTGACAGAGCCAACGGTGCGGGCAGAGCTGATGGAGCAGGTGCCTCACATTGCTATGTTCTGTCAAGAAAACAGACCTTCCATCCCATATGCTTTTTCCAAATACTTACTGCCCATCGTGGTACGATACCTCGCCGACCAGAATAACCAGGTAAGTGTCTTCTACAAATCATTTCTTAGCTAGTTGAAAACACCCGGTGTGATGCTGAAGTATTTAAATTTAGCATCATGGAAGCAGGTAATATTCTGGGGTATAAAGATGCTGAATGGACATGAAGTACATGACACTAAACTAAACTTCCAACATTTTTGCATCTTAATGTGTTCTGTTCTGATTTGGGGTCTTTTCTATTCTCATGGACAAAATCAAGTCATTTTGATAAGGCTACATAATTTAAAACCTTACAAAAAGGAACAGTATCATGAAAAACTGACTCCTTGGTATAATTCACTTTTTTTACCATCATTATGTACCTTCATGAGCAGTTATTTGCACATTGATCCAGTAAAGCTTTTCATTTGAACTTCATTGAATCATCGAATGGTTTGGGTTGGAAGGGACCTTAAAGATCATCCAGTTCCAACACCCTGCCATGGGCAGGGACACCTCCCACTAGACCAGGCTGCTCAGAGCCCCATCCAGCCTGGTCTTGAACACATCCAGTGATGGGGCATCCACAGCTTCCCTGGGCAAACTGTTCCAGGGTCTCACCACCCTCACAGTGAAGAACTTCTTCCTAATTTCTAATCTAAACCTACCCTAAGTTGTGATTTATTTCTCTGCATGTATGAGTTATCCTTCCTAAATCTTTCTTTAGACTTCTCCACGTAGTTTCAGACCAGACTAATCCCAGGTGATAGATTAAGTATTTTAGGCCTCTGAGCTTCTCACCTTTTTTCCCTTGCCCTTTCCACATTTGCCATAACTAATGGTACCCAAACCTATTTTCATAGTAGCGGTTTTGCTAATCTGTGTAAAATACAACAGCCCTACTTCTGCTTGAAATTCTCCTGCTGGCAGATTCAGTAATTCTTTTCACTGTCTTAACCTCTGCTGATAGTCCACAGTTCATTTGGCTGGTTTGCTCCAGAACAAAGATCTCAAAGATGTTTCCAGAAATTGCTGCATTGCAGTCTGTAGTCTCTTGCTGTGTGTAATGTTTTCTCTTCTGATGAATTTTTTTGAGAGACAGGGATTAGCCATGTATAAAGTCAGTTACTAATCAGAGCCCCAGCATGGTGGGGGTTGGAAGGGACCTCTGGAGATGCTCTGGTGCCACCCCCCTGCTCCATCCAGCAGGGTCACC
>JANIJG010025347.1:0-10553 GCA_024611175.1 Megaceryle torquata
TCCTCAGCAGAGATGTTCCAGTCCCTTCAGCATCTTTGTAGCCTCTGTTGGACTCTCTCCAGTATTTCCCTGTCCCTTTTGAACCGGGGAGCCCAGAAGTGGACACAACACTCGACTGTGGTCTCACTGGTGCAGAGTGGAGGGGGAGGAGAATCTCCCTTGATCTGCTGGCCACACTCTTCTTAATGGACCCCAGAGAAGAGTATGTCCTCTGTACTCTGGACTTCAGTCCATGCAGCCTGGTAGAACATTGGTGAAGGAATAGGAAAGAGCAGAGGATGCTCAGGCACCTAGAAAATGAGCATACTATTAATGATCACTCCTGCAAAGCCTGTCCTAAAGGACTGAGCCAGCACCACAAGGGGATGATGTGCTATGGTAGGAATAGAGCCCAGTTCTCTGTGCTTCCACAACACTGAATTGTCAGATCATTTTGCCAGTCTTTGACATCCATCTTCTACCTGATGTGACGAATGGAGTCCCGTGAACAACAGCCTCGTTTTCTGCACATTCCTAATGCACATTCAGCATAGATCCTCCTACTCCTCCGTCAAGTGAGAATCCCATTGAACAAATCACAGGTGTTCCTTTTATAGAAAACCATATCAGACTGCACAAATCCTTCCCATAATGCATATAATATATAAAATTGCCACAGTCAAGCAACTAACTGGCTTTTTATGGAGTACCTGTGGGAAGTTTCACCTATATTATACAGAAGCTTAGACTGACGTTTTCTTCTAGTCTTGAAATCTACATTATTTCCTAGCCATGCCAGTAAACCTAAGCTGGTTTAAAATAGAGTTCTGAAGAGAAGTGATATTCTCTTTCTTTTTTAAAGTGTTGGTTTTGTTTTTGTTTTGTTTTTTTTCCTGTTGAGTTTCAGAGCTTTTCTGTGATTGTGGGGCATTTACATTTGCAACCCAGAACTTCCCTATTTGAACTACTATAGTAAATGAAAGTCACGGGACGTATAACATGAATAACATCCTGTTATTTTTTTCACGTACTCTGTTAAGTAGTGGGTTGTTTTTTTTTTTTACTCTTTGGTTTGTTTTCCTGTTTCTTCTACTTCACTGCATCCTCTTCCCTCCATTTTGTGCCTATCTTGTGCCATCTGGGTCCCAAGTCCACCAGGGGCAGCAACAATTCAAAGGACCAGGGAGTAGTCAAAGCAGTGACTATTTATACATTAAGATGTAGTATAATACAGTGCTATGAAGTATTAATCTAAATCGGAGGGTCAGGGCAAACCATGCTGCTAGCATAACCTGTCTCTAAGCACTCCTCACACATTTAGAATCCACTAAGAATATTCTGGCAGGTGCTGGAGCACCTTCACGCTAGGTGGAGCTGATCTGTCCTCATTTAATAAATAGTGTCAGCTCCCACCACCTTGCTTTAGCTGCAGTCAGATGCTGGTCCCTTTCAGTCTGCCCAGGGAAATGTGCCTTGAGCTGCGATGAGTGGGAGTGACATGAAATGATGCCTTTATTCTGGCTGTGTTCATTAATTTAGGAAGGACATTTTATGTGTTAGGGTGGGTTAATGCATGAAGACATCGACTACCCTTGACAAACATGATCAAGTCTGCTGAAGAGGATGCAGGCTGACAACGCATTGCACATTTGGAACATTTTGTTGTCCTTAGGTCACACTTTATAACGTAGAGCTGTTGGGAAGCCCCCGTTTGCCTGTTAGCAGAGGCAGGCATGCAGGAGTGTGCAGAAACTGCAGCCTGTCAGCAGTACAGCCTCAGTGTCTAAGGTGAGTGGGTGGGGAACTGCCAAAGCCTGTCCTGCTGCTGCGAGCAAGTGTATTCGAGCTGTGACAAAAAGGTGATGAAAACCAGTGACTGAGTTAGATGAACTTGTCCCAGGGGAATGGATAAACTACTCCTTTGGATACCTTTTGATATACAGAACTGCTTGCTGTGGTATCAGCTGTGCCAGTGCACCTACAGTGCTCCATGTATCAAACACAAATGTTATCACTTGCACTCGTACTCGCTGTAGGGCTACAGGTTTCCTACTGGGACTTCTGTTATTCTGCATGGACTGTTCACTGTAGGATCAGTCACTGAAGATCAGTTGCTGCTCAGGTTACAGATATTGAACCTTATTTAAGGGAAGCACTTCGAGCTGGGGGCTCGGGGTGAACTCTGCGCTGAGTATGATGTCAAACTTTGCAAAGTCAGTGAGAATTTCTGGGCAAGTATGAAGAAATCGTCACTTTTCAATATTTCATGGGTAAAAGGTGTATTAACACCCTGGTTGCAAAGTTCGCTCCAGTTTATGACTGAGGCTTATGAAAATATATTTCAGATGTTAGAACAGGAGTGAATGTGTGACCCCCAGACAAGGCTGAAGCAGGGCTCTGCCTCCTGTGTGTGCAGCGGGCATTGGCTGTGGCAGGGGGCAGGGGCTGGCAGGCCTGCCCACGCCATTCCTGCCCTGCACCTGGCAAATCGGCTGTAGGCTGCAAAGACGAAGTCCAGGTCCAAGGTCCAGGCAGATAGTGACTCAGGAGCTGTGCCACAGCTCTCTCTGCACAGCGTCTCCGCTACGCGCTGCCCTGCCCCGCAGGCCTGGCTGGCTGCTGTATGTACGCTGCCCTCGGCCCTGCTGCAGCGAAGCCACAGAGTAGCTGCTGACACTAACAAACTCATGCCACCGTTCTGGGAACTCTCAGGAGTGGGATGGGCTGTGCTGCCTGGTCAGCGCCCACGGCAGCATAGCCAGATGTGGTACTGGAAACCAGGGCCTCTCCTGGCACTGCCCCGAGCCGTGCGTGGCTCTGAGGCCTGTCCTGACAGGGGTGGTGGCGGGTGGCAGAGCCACTCCAGGTGACAGTGGGAGCCAGAGCCCTGGCGCTCACTCTGGCCACAGAGCCCTCGGGAGGTCACTGGGGAAGGGAAGCGGCTCCTGGGGACAGCCCGGGCACCCGAGGGCTCCGGGCCCCTCTCTGGCCGCGGCAGGGGCGGATTAGCAGCAGGCCTGGCCCCACCAGCTCTCGCGGACCCGGGGACGGCCGAAGAACCAGGGGAAGCGGGGTGGACTCGGCGGCCGGGCCCCCCTCACGCTCGTTCCCGGCCGGCCCCAGCGCGCACGTGCCGGCGCAGCCCCGGCCCGCCCCGCCTCACGCAGGCGGTGGCGCCGCCTCTACTTAAAGCGCGCGCGAGGCAGTTACCGCCTTCTCCTTCTCCTCCTCCCCCGTCGCCGGCTGCCGCGGCCCGTCAGCATGTCGGACAGGCTGCCGTACAAAGTGGGTGAGTGCGAGCCCCGGTCCCGCGGGGCTCTGGCGCCTCCCGCGCCGTGAGCCGGGCCCGGCCTACGGCGGCGGGGCCGGGCTGAGGCCGTGCCGCGGGGAGCAGCGCCGGGGCTCCGTGGCTCCGGTGCTGTGGCTGGATGCGGCCGTGGGGGGGAAGATGGCAGCTGCCTGCTCGCTGTGCAGCCGCGGAGGGCGGGGAGCGCGGGTAGCGGGGCAGGCGGTGAATCCAAGCCTAGAAGCCATCTCTAGGCTGTGGGGCAGGGTTGTGCTCGCACGGCGCTGCCGATGTACCCGCGGAGAGAGGAGGTGGGTTGGGCTGGAGCTGCCCTGGCTGGCTGCCGCCTCTTTCCGCGTCACGGCACCAGCGGAGTTTCCACCCGCGATTTTGCTGCTCTCCTGCTCCGGAGCCCACGGCGCGGGTGAGCCCGGTTGCCTCCTGCGCTGGCTGCCCCCCAGAAGCCCTTCGCTGCGGACAGGCTTTTGCTCTCAACGTAGAAGGATCTTTAAATCTGGGACCTGCCTTATGCGGTTTCTCTAAAGATTTTTGTAGACCTGAAACTTAACAACCCCCTTAATTTTTATAAGGAGTTGTGTGTTCTTTAAAGGCTTAAAGTCAGAGAAGAACATCAGTCTGTAAGGCTCAGCTTCATAAATAATTCACCTTGGAAGCCATGAACCTATAATACTACAGCATTTTTTTTAAGCAGCCATGGTAAAACTACCGAGCGTGTAGGAAGGGTGAGTTACAACCAACACCATCACCTCCCCCCAGTGTAGCTGTTTCCGTGGTCCTTCAATTGCTTGGGTTTTTTTTAGTCCCATGTTGGTGCCAAGGTTGTGCACCACTCCACTAAAGCATAGGCAGTAGCTTCAGTGGCCTCTGGGCATCCTTCTGGAGCTAAATGCAATTAGCTTGTCTATATTAGATGTGTCAGTCTGTCTCAGAGGCTGTAGTGTTCCTGAGTTCTTTAAACAGCCTGCGTTCACAGGTAGGTGAAGCTAAGGTACCTGACCATTCACCTTAAGTAAAATGGTAAGCTTCTGAAATATCTTAATTGCTAAGTAAGAGGGCTACTTAGTGTTGGCCAATCCCACAAATTGGTGCACCTAGGCATTACCTGTTTGAGCCTTGCCTTTTTTTAAGGCTGGAATCAGATATCTGTGGTGAATGCAGTATTTTCTACCATGGGCTATCCTATTGGAAGTCCTTTTGTTCTGTTTTCGCTGAACTTTTCTGCTACATGTAGTCATGGTGCCTTGAAAGCAGCCCTTGTGGAAAGAAGGGGGTAGGACCCACTCAGCTTAGCTCTTAAGAGGGAGAGCTGGGCTGAGTTCAGCTCCTGGTGCACTGGGCTGGGAGGGTCCTGTGTGTGTTCACAGGTGGGGAAGCTATTGCCATACAGGCAGCCCCCACACTGGTCTTAATACTGGGGAAATAAATCTCTGTAGGAAGTGTCAGATCCTTGGGCAGGATCTGTAAGGAGGAGCGCTTAAGGCTTGCTGAATTAACAGGGCTCAGGATCTTTGTTCACTAGATCAGAGATGATTTAATATGCTCATGCAGCAGCACGCTTTTTTCAGAGGGGCTGTTAGGGTTGGTCTCACATAGTTTGAAAGTCTGTGTACCATATTAAAAAAGGGAGGAACTGGAATAGGGTCTGGTTTTTCCCCAACTCTGTCTCCCAGCTGTTGCCAGTTCAGCTGTTGCAGCCAATGCCTATCCTCAAGTGTGTGAACAGATACCAAGGTCTCAGCTACTTAAACACTGACAGCTGTCCTCTTTCTCTTGCAGCTGACATCAGCCTTGCAGACTGGGGTCGCAAGGCCATTGAGATTGCAGAGAATGAGATGCCGGGGCTGATGAAGATGCGGGAGATGTATGCTGCGTCAAAGCCATTGAAAGGCGCACGTATCGCTGGTTGCCTTCACATGACTGTGCAGACAGCAGTTCTCATAGAGACCCTTATAGAGCTGGGAGCTGAGGTAAAGTCTCTTGAGTTTCTGCTTCATCATGCTCTTAGGTAATGCTCTGCCTGAGGCATTGCTTCTGCTTATCTAACTACCTTGAGGGATCTTGTGAAATGTCTGTACTTGTTGGAAGAGATTGTGCTGCAGACTCCAGGTGGATGGATTGTATCTTCTCTCATACAGTAAAAAGCTTGTCACCTGTACTGTGTGCACCTCTGGGATGTGGTATGTGTCTCCCCTCTGGAAAACCTGCTTCTGATGGCTGTAAAATCTTCGGAAGGGATAGGCCAGGAAGGAGGGGCGATGGAGCGGCCCTGTATGTTAGGGGTGCTTGGATTGTCTTGAGCAATCCTGTCTTGACAGTAGGGTTGAGTGTCTATGGGTAAGAATCAGGGAGAAGGCCAACAAGGCAGATATCACAGTGGGAGTCTCTTATAGACCACCCAGTCAGGGTCAAGAAGCAGATGAAATATTCTATAAGCAGCTGAGAGAGGTCTCACAATCACTACCACTTCTTGTGGGGGACTTCAACTTAGCAGATGTCTGCTGAAATTTAATACATCATAGAAAAAAAGTCTGGGAGCTTTCTGGAGTGTGTGGAAGATAATTCCTGATACAGCTGGTGAGAGCCAACTAGGGAATGTACCCTGCTGGATTTGGTTTTTGTGAACAGGGATGGACTTGTGGGTGATATGAAGGTTGGAGACTGTCTTGGGCATAGTGATTATGAAATGACAGACTCTTTAGTTCTTGGGGAAGTTTGGAAGGGGGTCAGCAGAACTGCCACTATAGACTTCTGCAGGGCAGACTTTGGCCTGTTAGACTAGTTGACAGATTCCCCTGGGAAGCTGTTCTGAAGGACAGAGGAGTCCAGGAAGGCTGGACATTCTTCAAGAGGGAAATCTTTAAGGCCCAGGAGCAGCTGTTCTGGTGTGCTAGAAGACAAGTCTCTGGGGAAGAGGCTGACCTGACTGAAAAGAGAGCTTTAGCTGCAACTCAGGAAGAAAGAGTCTATGGCCTATGGAAGAAGGGGCAGGCAACTCGAGTACAAAAATAAAATAAATTGATGAGGCTATGTAGGGAGAAAATTAGAAAGGCCAAAGCCCAGCTAGAGCTTAATCTGGCTACTGCCATAAAGACAAAAAGCATTTCTATAAATACATTAACAGCAAAAGGAGGACTGAGACCCTCCATCCTCTGTTGGATGTGGGAGGAAATATGGTGACCAGGGATGAGGAAAAGGCAGAGGTACTTAATGCCTTCTTAGCATCACTTAGTGCATTAGCAGTGAGACCAGTTGTTTTCTGAGTGTCCAGCCCCCTGATCTGGAAGACAGGGATGAGGAGCAGAATGAAGCCCCTGTAACCTCAGAGGAGATGGTCAGTGACCTGCTACACCTCTTAGACACACACACAAGTGTATGGGACTGGATAGGACCTGCCTGAGGGACGAGCTGGTGGAAGTGCTCATCAAACCACTTTCCATCATTTATCAGCAGTTCTGGCTAAATGGAGAGGTCCCTGTGGGCTGGAGGCTGGCAAATGGGACACCCATCTACAAGAAGCACTAGAAGGAGGGTCTGGGAAACTACAGGCCTTGTCAGTCAGACCTTGATACTAGGGAAGGTTATGGAGCAAATCATCCT
This sequence comes from Megaceryle torquata, assembly GCA_024611175.1. NCBI lineage: Eukaryota > Metazoa > Chordata > Aves > Coraciiformes > Cerylidae > Megaceryle > Megaceryle torquata. Next base: position 6,884 of record JANIJG010025347.1, read on the forward strand.
GAGGACCATGATATGGCATGTGTAGGGCAATCAGGTGATCAGGCCCAGTCAGCCCATGGATGAAAGCCCATGGAAAGGCAGGTTCTGCTTCACTAATTGAATATTCTGTGACAAGGTGACCCACTTAGTGGGTGAGGGAAAGGCTGTGGATGTTGTCTACCTGGACTTTAACTAAAGCTTTTGATACAGTCTGCCAGAGCATTCTCCTGGAGAAACTGGCTGCTCGTGGATGGGCAGATGCTTCACTAGATAAAAAAAACTGTCTGGATGACTGAGCCCAAAGAGTGGTGGTGAATAGAGTGCAATCCAGTTGGTGGCTGGTCACAAGTGGTGTTCCCCAGTGCTCAGTGTTGGAGCCTGTTCTCTGATATCAATGACCTGGATCAGGGGCACCCTCAGTAAGTTTGCAGATGACTCCAAGCTGGGCAGGAGCCTTGATCTGCTTGAAGGTAGGGAAGCTCTACAGGGGGATCTGGACAGGCTGGATCGATGGGCTGAGGCCAGAGGGATGAGGTTCAACAAGGTCAAGTGCTGGGTCCTGCATCTGGGTCACAACCACCCCCTGCAATGCTCCAGGCTGGGGCAGAGTGGATGGAAAGCTGCTCAGCAAAACAGGACCTGGGAGTGTTGATCAGCAGCTGGCTGAAGATGGGCCAGTGTGTGCCCAGGTGGTTAAGACACCCACCAGCTTTCTGGCTTGTACTGGAACTGGTGTGGTCAGCAGAATTAGAGAAGTCATTGTCCCCCTGCACTCAGCATTGGTGAGACTGCACCTCAAATACTGGGTTCAGTTTTGGGCCTTTCACTCCAGGAAGGACATTGAGGGGGCTGGAGTGTGTCCAGAGAAGGGCAATGAAGCTGATGAAGAATCTAGAGAACAAGCCTCATGAGGAGCAGCTGGGGGATTTGGGGTTGTTTAGCCTGAAGAAAAGGTGGCCCAAGGGAGACTTTCTCTCTACAACTACCAGCAAGGAAACGGGAATGAGGTGAGGGTTTGTTTGCTCTCCCAAGTAACAAGAGATAGGACAAGAGGAAATGGCCTCAAGTTGTGCCAGGGAGGTTTGTGTTGGACATTAGGAAAAAATTTTTCAGTGAGAAGGTTGTCAAGGCCTGGAACAGGCTGCCCAGGGAAGTGGTGGAGTTACCATCCCTGGAGGGATGTAGAAGATGTTTTGATGTGGTGCTAGGGACATGGTTTAGAGGTGGAATGTGCAGTGCTAGGTTAACAGTTGGACTTGGTGATCTTAAAGGTCTTCTCCAGCTAGAATGATTCTGTGATCTGCGAGTGCTTGTTCTGGGCTGGGTCCCTGGCAGCAGCAGCTCTGTGTGTGGAGTCAGCCGTGTGTGGAGTACCCTGAGCGGCAGTGCCGAAAGCCGCTCCCACATGCTCGTGTTGTGCTTGAACATGCAGTGCTCTTGCAGGTAATGCTGAAGCTCTAGCGACTGTCTCCAGCACAGATTAGCCTGTATTAACCATGCTGTGCCCTGGTTAAGTCAGCAAAAAACTAATGAAGCTTTTGGAGACCTCAGCGCTGGCCCTTCAGCTGTGCAGGGAAACACCAGGGAGGTGGTGTGGCTGTGTGACTAGGGACCAGTTACCCTGGTCTATAGTAAAGGCTGAAATACTTGTAAGCCATTTCCTGCATTGTGTCTTCTGCCTTGCTTGCTGAATGAAGGCCAAACATCATGGCTGAGTGCTTGCTGGGTATGAGGAGAACCAGACATTTGAGGACAATCTGCATGGCTTGTGTGCTGAGCAGAGAGCTGACTGGAACTTGATGATAGATGCTGAGTACATATGTGATCTGAAATTCCTTCTTCCTGAAGTTCAGGTGTCTGGACTCAGGCTGCCTTGAGGTGCCCTCTGTGGCATCCCTCTCAAGAGTTGAACAGTGTCACGCTGATCAAAAGGCACTGGGGGAAGGGGAAGCTTTTTGCAGCAGCCAAGGCATTTTCTCAAAGTAGAGGGGGGTAGATCTAGGCAGCATGCCAGGTCAGCCTGAGCAAGGTACATGTAGTTGTGCAGGTAGGTGTTCTTTAGCATGTTCAGAGCTGTTCCAGGGTTTCAAATGGTGCAGTGCTGCAGGAGAGCTTTGATCTAAAGGTAGTCCTGGCTTTATTCCAGCTACAGTGTATGAAACTCTTGTCCAGCCACAAGAAAGCAGTAGCTACTGAAATTTGGGAAGCTGCTGCTGCTGTTGGTTGATGTATCCCAGCATGGCTGGCCTAGGTGGCAGCTGTATTCTTTTATGTTGCCAAGGTGCTTTAGTCTCAGCACAACCCCAAATTAGCCTTGCATGGGATTCATCTAAGTCATTCAAGAAGGTACCTGCAGAGATTTGGTTCCCCTAAGAGTAAGTTGTGTGTGTGCTTGTTGTGTTAGCTCCTTCCTCATCCCTATTCCTGTGTGTTTAGACTTTGACTTGAGTTTGGATTCAGGCCTGGTTCATCTATTCTGCCAGAACATTGGTGCCTGGGAGAGAGGAGTGAAACTACCAGAACTGTATCCTTATCTAATAAGAATGTAGCTCACTACAGTGTAGAAATCTTGGTAGCCCCTTTTTGGTTAGGTTAACAAAGAAGAAATACTTGGTAAAAATACTCAGTGTTAACTTCTAAAATGGTAATAAAAATGCATCCCGTTCATAACCAGTGATGCAAATATTAAGCCCTGAGCCCATCGGGTATGCCAGTTATTCTAAGGTCCATGCCATTATCACAGACTGGTGTCACAGATCTGAGAAGGCAGAGTTGAAGTGGCCTGTCTTGCATCAAGTGCTTGAAATGTAAATAATATATAGGTATCCTGTATATTTTTAACTTCCTGACACTACCTGATGTCATCTGTACTGATAGAGAGAGCTTAGGAAAATCCAGGTGAGGTACAGCATATGTGAGGTCATTAATTCGGTTTTGCTGTGCTCCTTCCAGGTGCATTTTCACTGGCACGTGTTGGTTGCTTAGGTTCAGATGAAGTGCTTCCTACTGCAGCCCTTTGAAGCATCAATTCTTGATAAAGTGGGATGAGTATGAGAACAGGCTGGAGGATTATGCCTTATTGCCCTCTCTCCTCAAGGTCTGTTACAAATAAGCATGCAAATACCTGTCAGTCAGCCCTGCAGGGAGCAGAGCTCCTGTGTGGTTCTGGAATGTGATGGTTTCTGTGCCCCTTGGCGAGCTGCAGTAGCTATGCAGACACTTTCCAGTGCAACTCATCAATGTGCTGTAGCTTTTCTAGGTGCCTGAGCCTAGTTACAAAATCTGTGTGTAAAACTCTTAGCTCAGCTGGAACAGCTTCCGTAGCTGGAGTACAGAGTGGGAGTTGGGTGAACATAATCTGTGACAGTGCCTGTTAGTTGAGTGTAGATTCAGTTGCATTTCTGACTCTTTTGAGTGCCAGCAGGTGTGGTGCTGCATGTTCATATCCCTCAGTGGACACTTGTGCTGTGGCTGTTCTGAAAACCTGAACTTCATTGACCAAAACCCTACTAAATCCACCCTACTGTGCAGTTCCTGAAGATCTATAGCTGAACGTGTGCTCTAGGTGTTTAGCAGAAGCTCTCATGACTGAGGAGTTGGATGAATATTCCTTTATGTAAGGAGGAAGCTCTTTACCACGAGAGTGGTGGAGCACTGGAACAGGTTGCCCAGGGAGGTGGTTGAGGCCCCA
>JANIJG010025347.1:22107-37415 GCA_024611175.1 Megaceryle torquata
GTACAAAAACCCCATAGGTTGAGATAAGGAGGTTTTAATACAGCAGTACCATGGGATGAGTAACAATGATGAAAGAATATGCACCAAGCAGCAAGAGCTAACGAATGGAGCTGTGCTACACCAACTGGTTGGACTGCTTGGCAGGATTCCTGCACTTTGCCCAGCCTGCCACCCACCCTTATACACTGGGCATGACATCAGTAGGGTATTGAGTAACACACTGCCTGGTTTGGCTGTCTGTTCTGATTAACACCCCCCAAATTTTGGTGGAAATTAACCCTGTCCTATCTGAACCTGCAACAGATCTGCAGGTGTGGTGGCTGTACTTTCCTTTGCAAACTTGACCCCCTGAATCCAGTCTGAGTGTTGTGCCAAGCAGTACATTTATGGACATAAGATACTGGATGTATATAGTTCTACAGATTTGGAATGGGTGAGGGATAAAACTTTCACGCTAGGTTGGTATTTAGTAATACAAGTATGCCCATCACCTTGCATCCTTGATAGGTCAGGTGGTGGCACACCTTACTCATTCTTTATCCATGCTTTCCTAGTATCATATTGTATCCCATTTTTCATTAAGTGCTGGTGGATTGGTAGAGGAATACCTTTTTCTCTTTTCAGGCTACGAAGTTACGACCATGGAGGAGGCCTCCAAAGAAGGCAATATCTTTGTTACTACCACAGGCTGCACTGACATTGTTCAGGGCAGGTATGGTCTAGTTGCTTGCTTTATATTTTTTTCTTAAACACAATCATAACTCGTCAGCAGTATGGTGAGGGTTAGCACACAGTCTCATTCTGGAAATCACTATTTAGTGAGAAATCAGGACTTTGGCCTTTTGTTCTGTTGGATATTGCCATGTTGCAGTTGTTCCTGTCTTGCAGGACATAATGATGGGGGGGGAAGATGTAGAGGCATAGATAAACTTCTGGAGAATGACAGCATCAGGGTAAGTTCTGTGTCAGGACAGATAAATGTGAACAGAAGAGGTAAAGGTTGACAGATTCCATCTGTGAGTACACAAATTTGAAACCGGGCTGCTCGCAATAACAAAAAGCTGTGGGGTAATTTGCTGCTGCTTCTGTTTATAGCCCCTATGTTCTAAGCAAACTCATTCCTGTCTTTGTCTTGTGAAGTGTACGTGTTGTAGTGAAAGATCAGATTAAGTGGGTACGCCCATTTACCTCTAGATGTGTAAAACTGCTGGAAGCTTTAAAGTTGTGAAGAAAACTACTGTGTAAGAGACTAACTGCAGGTACTTCAGCTTTGACCAATTGAACAAAATAGTTTTGTTTTCTATACTAAGAAAATATTTTTCTCCAATAACCTCTTCTGTTCTTGGGGGGTGTCCTTCCCTAGAAACCTGAGAGTTTCTTCCAGTAGATCAGACCTACAGATCTTGTGAGAGTGAAATGCAGTCAGGGAGCCAGGCACTTAATTTCTCCTTGAGCAGAGCTATGGATCAGAGCATCTTGTGCTGAATAATTTTTTTTAATGCATTAACTCTTGATATAACTTTTTTTTGCAGGCACTTTGAGCAGATGAAGGATGATGCCATAGTGTGTAACATTGGCCATTTTGATGTGGAAGTTGATGCAAAGTGGTTGAATGAAAATGCAGTAGAGGTGGTGAATGTTAAACCTCAGGTGAGACAGCCCTTGCACAAACCCTCCTCCTAAAAAGAGGCAATAGCCACTCAGTGCCTTGTTTCCAGAAAAGGGGATATTTCTCTTCGGGTACTTTTGTGTTTCTAACTTTCTTGGAAGGTGGTGGTGCTCCGGGCTGATCAGAATGGAGATTCTGTGCTCTTCGATTAACGTGGAACAAGCTGCATGTCATTGTTCTTTTGGTATTAGAGTAATTGGCTTCAGCCAGTGCCCCATTGTACAGGATGGTCTCTGTCAAGAGGTGACTCTTTCTCTGTGTTTCTAACTCCTTGACAGACAGGAGCCTACCCCTGACTGGTGGTTGTATAGACAGTTAATTGCCTCAAGTTCATTACTTACAGGATGTCAGCTTTGTTTGGGGTATAGTGAGGATATAGGGAAATGTGCTTTTTTTGATAGCCCCCAAATGAAAAGAATGCCATAGCTCAGTTTCAAAAAGCAAGCTAGGTGATGAATGCAGAACAAACCATTAGAGACTGTATAAAACTTAAGAACAGATCCCATAAGATTGCCTGGTGGCTGATCTGAATTTCTTCTTGGGAAGCTACTTGCTCATGTGCTGCTCTCCACCAGAATAATTGTGGTCCTGGTGCAGGGTGCCAGGATTAGAATGCATCTCAAAGGGAAGTATTCTGGGATTCTGTTATGGTTTAAAAAAACCAAACCTTTGTTTTTTTCAAAACACTTCTTTTACTTGGAGATTGAAACCTCAGGTGAGCCTAGCTGGAGCTCTGCCAAGCTCAGGCTTCTCTTCCAGACTTACTGGCTACACGTTAGAAACCTGTGCAGACCAGAAGTCTTTATGTGGATAGACAAGGCGAGACGTTTTAACCTCGCTCAGCTTGCATTCCCACCATGTATTTACTTCAAGCTATGGCTGTAGCTGCACAGGAAAAGAATCTAAACTTTTCAGCTGTATCCCCACTTCAGGATACAGCTTTAAGACACCAAACTGAAGTAAATCAAAACTGTATTGTAACACCAGCACTGAGGAAGAGACATCACCTAAAGCAAACCAGCCTTTGTCTGACTTGGCATGGGACTTCTAGTTAACTTTTAAAGAGGGAGTGTGCTTGCTAATAGGATTCTGGGCAAAGTTTTCTAATTAGTTTTTTTTAAATGCCACACCTGAGCCTTCATCTTGGTAGGTCTCAGTCTGCCCTTGCAGTTTTCCTAACTACCCCATGGCTTATTGGCCACCCACATCAAACGCTTCCTAAGCAGTTGTGAGTCTCCAGAATCCTGTTTTCTGTTGGGACACTACAGGGGCTTGACTAGGTATGAAGTTATACCTTCAAGTTCTCACTACTTTCAAGTCTGTTCTTGCCCATGACCTTAGTGTGGAGTAGACTTAGCTCAGCAGCTCTTGTCCTACAGGAGCCTGGAGTGAGCTGTTTGCTTTCTGGTAGCTCATGTTTTAAAACTAAAAGTGGGACTGCTCAAAAAGTAAACATTGTTGAAGGCCAAATTGAGTGTTCATATGGTATTATACAAACTGTGCTCATAGCCATTCAGTGTGACTCTTAAGGTCCCTATGAAAACTTGTGTCACTGCTGGCAGAGGTAATAGTCCCCTTTTCTTTATACACTGTCCTGAAGGAGCCAGTCTGTCACGTTGTCATTTGGTGCAATGAGATGCACTCTAGACCAAGGTATGAAAAATCTACTTTTCTCACTTTTACTCTTCTGATTTGATTTACCCCAGCAGGGGAGAGTGAGTGAGAAGCTGAGTGGTACTTAGTTGCCAGCTGTTATTAAACCATGACAGTTTTTAAAATTAAAGCTTTGTTGCCCCATGGCTTTAGAAGGACAGGACAAAGCTTTAAGACTAAAATGGAAAGCAGTGTATGTTTTGATTCATAGTAAATAACTTTTGAGTCTAAAAGTATAAATACAGCTGTGGGAGTGACTCTTAGGTCTTTCACAGTTCCTGTTTTATGACAGCATAAGATAAATCATTCTATGGTTCTAGAAAAACTCATTTAGGTTGGAAAAGTCCTTGAAGATAGTCCAGCCATTAACCTAACACTGCCAAGTCCACCACAAATCCATGTCATTAAGCACCACATCTGTATGTACTTCAGATGCCTCTGGGGATGGTGACTCCAGCACTTCCATGGGTGGCCTGTTCTAATGGTTGTCAACCCTTTTGATGGAGTGTCTACTCTAAACCTCCCATGGTGCAACTTGAGGTTGTTACCTCTTGTCCTGTCACTTCTTACCTGGGAGAAGACACTAACCTCCACCTCACTCCAGCCTCCTTTGGATACTTGTGGAGAGCAATAAGGTCTCCCCTGAGCCTCCTTTTCTCTAGGCTAAACAACTCCAGGTCCCTCAGCTGTTCTTCAGAAAACTTCTTCTTTAGACATTTCACTGGCTTTACTGCTCTTCTTTGGATGTGCTCCAGCTGATTATCTTTTAAGTCTTTCCAAAGTTGTGCTTGGCGTGACATTAGCAATAAAGAGCAGTGAATGCTCAATATTCTTACAGGCCATACTCAAGTTCCATTCTGGGCTTTTAATACTGTAACCCCCTACAGGGGTGAAGGCAGGGGAGGGAAGAGCTAGTGACTGGAGGAAAGGAGAACCAGAGTTCACTCCAGCATTGCAAGAACCCAGTCTGGCTCAGACAATTGAACCACATATTAAGTGACATTATCTTCTGAATTGTGTGGCCCTCTCATATAGCTGAGACTTGTTTCCTTACCCATCTGAGACTTGATTCTGTGTGCAGAGTCATTTGTCCCCTGTAGAGCTTGGAAATCAGTCTGAGTGGAGGACTGTGTCTTTGTCTGGCTGAGAGCAAAGGAGAGTGCACCAGAAGCTAGGACAGCTGGTTATTGTCCTGTAAAGCACTGGCCTTACAGAAGTGGAAAGACTTGCAGGGGAGCAGTTTCCACAGGCTGGGGACTCTGACACTTCTCTGTTGGATGTAAAGGCTCTGGACTGTTGCACAAAGAGGGCTTCCCTCTTCTGTCCTCCACACCAGTTGTTACAGTCTGGCATATATGAACTGTGTTGTACTGCTAGCAGTGTGCTCCCCACCACAGCTATCTGAGAACATGCATGTGGAAAAGCCAGGACTGGCCAGCTGGTTAAACATGAAGCAGAGAAGACTCGTGTTGTGTGAAGTCCAGAATAGCTACAGGTTTTGTGAATGCTGCCTAGGATTTGGGGGAGGAGCGTCTCAATTGTAATCTAAGTCTGTGTTGCAAGCCCACTGCTGAATTGTTGATGTGGGAAGGAAGCCCATGAATCTTTGCATGATTTAAAATGGTCTCTTTCCCTGATATTGTGCTGCCCTTGCTTTTTCCCCACCCAGGTGGATCGCTATACGCTGAGGAACGGCCGGCATGTCATACTGCTAGCGGAGGGCCGACTGGTCAACTTGGGCTGTGCCATGGGTCACCCAAGCTTTGTTATGAGCAACTCCTTCACCAACCAGGTGCTGGCACAGATCGAGCTGTGGACCAATAGTGACAAATACTCTGTTGGAGTCTATTTCCTGCCAAAGAAGGTGAGTGAGAAGAGCAGAAAGATTCAAGCTTGTAAAGAAGCCAGCTTCGGATGTGATCCCATAGAGTTGTTTCTTTTGTGCTTTTTCATTTTCCTAATGAAGTTGTTGCAAGGAGCTCCTGTCCCTCAGTGAATGCTTGGCTTTGTTCATGATGAGTCTGTAGTGGGCTGGTGTTTTTTGTGGTTAACCTGTTGTGCAGAACGAGAATTTATCTGTCCTGGGATGGAAATGCCCAGTCACTTTTTGGCTTGTCCTGGAGCTCTTCCCGAAGATGTTGGTAAGCCCTGTGCTGCCTCAGGCTTGTCAGGGAGCTTCTCCTAACCAGCCTTTTCTTTCTGAATGTCAGCTTTCACATGCCTATCCAGCAGCAAATTCTAGTGGGGCATAGCTGAAGCTGGAGTGAAACCAGGAACCACTTTTACTGTGGTAGAGTCTGTGACCCATTTGCACCTGAGTAGATCTTATCGCAATCTGGTCCTAATAGCTTCACAAAATATTAATGACAGGTTCCCTCAGGTTTCCTTTTAAACTTATCTCTGTGTTCTTTGTTCTTGGAAAAATCTGGATCGTGTCACAACTTGTAAATTCCTTTTAAAAAACTAACCTGGTTCTAATTTTCCAAAACAAGCCTGAGAATTTGAGATGGTCATTGAAAAAGATACTGGAGTTAAATCCCACTGCCTTTGGAATGCAACCAGGTGTGAGACTAAATATGAAAATACTTTTAATTGGGGAAGTAGAATGTGTGTGTTTGGGCTTACTTATGAAGTGTTTGCTGAAGGACTTAAGCTTCCAAAACCATCCATTAATGATCAAGCAAAGCATACCAGAAATGCAATGTAGGAGTTGATAAGCAAGCTGACACAGAATAATCTTCAAAGGAAAAGTTCTGTCAATCGTTCTGTTGAAAATTATAGTCCAGTGTTGCTAATAAAATGTAGCTTTATCCTCTTCCTGAATAACAATTTTTAGTAAAAGCACTCGTGGGAAGTAATGCCCAGATCAGTTACTTACAAATGGAGTTGCATGTTAGTGGAGCATATGGCAGTGATCTCTTCGGGTTTATATGCTGTGACAAAATGCTCCTATTACCCTCTGTGCTCCACAAAAAATTTCAAAGAATCAAGCAGTCACCTCAAAACCAACAAAAGATGGGTAGAAGAGCTTTTCTGGTCATTTTCTGGCTAGTATCTTTCCTTCTGTGTCAGTAGCTTTGAGGTCCAAATGTAAAACTTCAGAATGACCAAGTACCTTACATTATGCAAATTATATATTACAACATGCACCCATTTCTGCAATGTGTGATCCTGGAAATCAAGGCAAACTGTTGTGCCCATGTTCTGGGTACCAAATCAGTCTGTCTTTATGCTCAGCTATCTGATTTTTAAGGTAAGAATGCCAGCTTATCTTCATCTAAATTTAAGTATCTAAATCCTGAAGTCCTTAAACTGAAGTAGCTGTGAAACAACTTGCCTCTGCTGGAGTTAGAGAACCTGAGCTGGGAAGCGTCAGGGACTCGGCTCCTTTTCAAGTGGGTCTTAAACTTGCTGCAAATGCACCTATCAGATCTTCACATGTCAGTCTAGTCAACCAGATAGGTAATCAGTTTTTAATCCACTTTTTTCTCTGGACAGATCTACTAAGCTTAATACTTGCTTCCCTTCTAAACACAGTCCTTCCAGTTAGCTTTTCTTTCTTTCATGATTTTCCTGCCTGTTACATAGTGTTTGCTAGCTGTCATGGTTCACTTCCATATTCAACCACTTATGTTTTTAATTTTGTTTTATATCTACTTGACAGTGTTGGTTCTCAAAAGATGCTGGCAGTTCCATATTACTATCAGCAGGTTGAGCTGCAAGGAATTATACTCTGTACAGATGTAGTTTTTTACCTGGTTAATTACAATGGGGTGACTTCCGAGTAGTTTACCACCCTCCTTTGGAGAGGGAAGTGTAGGACTAGTTATTGCATCATTTAGGACATGCTGGTTTGTACAAGCTGAAGATCTGATTGTCTTGTTGTCAAATATATTGCAACCTTGCACATCTATTTAACTGGTATGATGGGCATTAGCAAGTCTTTCCCGTGCTACTGGAATTTAGACTTAATTTGTTTCCTTAGCAAGGATTAATTGTATTTTGCAGGAATTACAAATGATGGTGAAACTTGTCCTTCTGTTTTAAGTCAGCAACACCTAATCCCTTCTTAGTGTAGTCCCTTTCTGTTGTTGAATATCCTCCATGGCCCTACATTGCCCTCTGATATAGCACCTAGTTTGCCATTTTACTGGTGGGTGTTTTCTGACTCTTCTGTACCTATCTGCTGTAGCACTTCACTGTCTTCCAACTTTACACTTGAGTCACTTGAGGTTACATGTCTGCCTGACCTCTCTGGGATAAAGAAAGTGTATCAACACTTCTGAACCTATGTCATGCATCTCACCATCTTCATTAAGACAGTGCTGCCAGATACTGCTATTCTTGCTGAAGTGGTGATTTGGGGATAAATTTCTTAATATATATACCTCTAAGATGGGATGTTTGGAAAGGTGATGGGATTTTTTTTCAGTATTAGAGCTTAGCTAAGATTGTAAGGTATGTTAAGGGAAACATGACTGGGGCTTTACCTTCTACAAACTGGATATTTTTCTCTGAATAGTTTAATCTCTGTTCTTGTTGGATGGATGTAAATTTGTAAATGAGATTGAAATGGACTTGATTATATAAAGCTGTCTCACTTAAGATTGACTCCCTCAAAAGCATGGGGCTTTTCCATCTGAATGCAGTTCTGTGCTCAAGGCAGATGCCTCTGTCCTCAAGTAGGTGAGGTGTGTGGGCAAGAAAAGAGCTGTCTGACTGTTGATCTATGTCAGTCTCTTAAATCCTTCTTGGGACTGCTGTTGGTTTTCACATTTATTTCTCACTATTGACCATAACTTCCTGAACTAATAGGACTCTTCTGCTAATATTCTTGTCTCAATGTTTTGTTTTCCAGCTGGATGAAGCTGTAGCTGCTGCTCATCTGGATAAACTGTGTGTGAAGCTGACAAAGCTGAGTGACAAGCAGGCCAAATATCTGGGCTTATCAAGAGATGGGCCATTCAAGCCGGACCACTACAGATACTGAGCAGGAGGCACTACCCAAAGACCAAAGTGCAGGGATCCAACCTTCCAAAGCTCCTGTGTGTGCTGGGCCTCTGAGAACAAGCCCTTTGCCATATTCCTTAGTGCTGCAGAACCCCTCCCCTTACCAAGGGGGCTTCAGGGCCTTATTTCTTAGTGAAAGAGGATCGCTCTGACTCTTGGAATTGGAATTGCTTAGCTAATGTCATGGTGAAAAGGTTCCCATGCACCTTTTATTGGCTCCTAATATCCCAATAAAGGGAACAGGACAGAAGAATGCTAAATAAAAATGTATAGTTTTGTCAAACATGCAGGTGACAGCCTCTTTGAACAGACTGACAAGATGGGAAACGGTTTCTATGGGGAGATGCTTTCTGCCATACCCTGCTCAAATTAGATGACTCCTGTTAGGAGGCTGGCAGTGTCAGGCTTCTCTCCACAAAGGTGCTCTTGCTGAAGTGCGTGGTGTGAAACTGGAGAAAGTAGGGAAGAGTAGTTTTGCTTTATCTCCTTCCTATAAAATCATCTTAGCCTCCTACTTGGAGATTAGAGCTGGAGTGTTTTTCTGGGTTCATTTACTTCATTGCCATTGGTCAGAACAAAGACCCTTTTATGCTTCTTCCATACCAGCTTGAGGAGGGGTGAGGCAAAAGCAGCCTTCCAGTGTGGTGTGAATGACTGAGAAGCCCCTGAGGTGATGGTTAGGTTTAGGGATCTTGTTCCATCCTCTGAAAACATCAGCAGCACATTTCTACCCCCAACTTGATTTTTGAGTTGTCGTGTCTGCCGTATCTTTTTTGTCACTGACTCAAAGTGCTTTTATTAAAGATCTGATTGTGGCCTGACTTGTTTTGTATAGTGAAATGCTTTGGGTTTGCCATAGATTTGTTCACTTGTGTGATCCTTAAGCTAGGTAAAATGTTTAATGTGTCCACGTGGGGTTTCCTCAAGGCAAACAGCAGTGCTTTGGCCAAACCTGCTTCATATACTTGAGCTGGGAAAAGGTTATTTAAATATTGGAAGGGCTAAAACTTGCGGGAAAAAACTCTTCCCTGCTGCCCACGCACATCTATCTTCACATATGTTATGGAAGTCCTCTTGCCACTCTTCAGTCAATATTATACAACAGGCCACCTTCATTTCTGCATGTTAGAAGGTGAAAGATTTGTTCAAATGTTACAACATACTCATGAAGTGCTCTGAGATTCACTTCCAAACATCATATGTCTCAGTGTCATCCCTGTCCCCATACCAGAGCCAGTCAGGTCAGGCTGGTGATCAGCTTTCCCAGGTGAGTACCAGCTGTCCCTGGGGACAGAGAGCACATAACCTCCTTGGGCTTGTCTCCCAGTACTTGACCACCCTCTATGAAAAGGTTTTTCTGTACATTTAACTGTCACTTCCTATCTTGCAGTGTACGTGCATTGCTTCTCATTTGTATCCCTCTGCACCTCTGAGTAGAGCCTAGCTCCATCTTCACTACGTGCTTGTGTTAAGGCAGACATAAATCCCCCTTCAACTGCTCCAGGTTGAATAAATCCAGGGCTTAATCTGTGTCCTATGCTTCAGTCCCCTGATCGTCTTGGATTTCGGTACTTGGATGGGTGCTCACAGGAGTGTCAATGTCATTATTCTGGGGAGCCTGAACTGGATGCAGGTAACTTTAAAATGCCAAGCAGGGGAGAAGGCTCCCTTCTCTTGACCTGCTGGCTTTGGTTTTGTTGGTACAGCTCTGGGTAAAGTTTGGCTGCTTGGGTGTGCGGGCAGTCAAGGGCTTTTATGCTTCAGTCTCGGGAGGAAGGGCTGCCTTCATCTTTCCATCTTTCATCAGTTTTTGGTTTTTTTTGGATATAAGATCCAGCAGAGCATCTTTAGTTGGCTTATTGACCACCCCTGTCAAGAAATTGGCTTTGATGGTCTCCATAAATCTCCTGGGTTGCTCATGCACAAACCTATTGCACTTCCAGCAGATGCCAGAGTGACTGAGATGAAGTCTGCCAGGTTTTGCTATCAAGGGCCTTTTTCCAGCTATCTAAAGAAAACTTCAGCTATTTCCTATTCTAGGCAGGTGGTCTTTCTCAGGTGCTCAGCACAGTGCCACCTGAGTTGGTCTGTCCTCTTGGTCTTAACCCAGAAACTTTTGACTAAATTCTGAAAGAACTGCAGAAGTTGAAAGATGAAAGGACTGCCTGACACTCTGAATTTATCTAAAGGATGTAATCTGCTGGGTGGTCAACATACAGTGTGTTATAGCAGTGTGCTGCTTTTTTTAATTTAAAATGTTTGGGTTTTTTTAGAAAACTTAAGAGTACTTTCAAGTGGGGTCTAGCAACTAGTGATTCTGTGCTAGGGATGCTTTGTATGTTGGGTAGGACCTTTTATTTTTCTCCCACATTTCTATTTATGGTCATTATGAGTTGCTTGCAGAAGTCGTGTGTTGAATGTGTAAAGAAATCTGTGGGTCTATACATATATATATTTGGTTTTGCTTGAAAAAACTTGAGGTCTTTTGTTGTTGGAGCTCTTGCAAAGACTGTTAAACATGAGGCTCGGGCAGCAACACCTGAGTTTCAGTAAATTATTTATTGTCCTTCTGTGCTCAAAGCTATGCCTGGAGAGCCTGATGCACATTCCTGTTTAGCCACTGTTCAGGGGCTTTAAGCACACAAAATCACATTCCATAGATGAGTTAGGGAAGTGTCCAAACACCAGCTTCTTGACTGCTGCAGAAACATCTTGTCTACTCTGCAAGGCCCTGGGCCAGGCAGTAAAGCATCACTGTGAGAAGGGGGAGAGCTGTCTAGTGACTTCCTAGCACAGTGTTCTCATTAATAAAACTCATGAAAATCTGATTTGCTGCTGAAGATACAGTAGACTGAGCGAGTTAACTGTGTGGGGATTTGATTTGAAACATGGTTTGAGTTGGTAAAATATAAAAATTTATATTTGGAATACATTTTGCTAGATCTTCTATTTTATTAGTTGAAGAAGAGTAGATCAAACACAGACCCTAATAAAACCATGGGCAGAAATTGCTGGTCCTCCCACTCCTTGTAGTGCAATTGTGGTTTAGTGCTGCTGGCAGAAGAAATGTGCCCAGTACCTGTCAACAGTATGTTTTGTGAATTGGTCTCATTAATGCAAGAGGGTGTTTGATGTTTTTGTTCAGATGTTGTGTGTGGTGTAGCCATTGTTTAGGTACAGCTTAGCAGCCTCTTTCTAAATGTGGTCATCTTACCCTGAGCTAAACTTTGGCCAGCACATGATGCTTCAGTTTGAACTCTTCTTCAAGAGCAATTTCAGTTCTATCCCAGAAGCTTTCCAGAATGGATGGAAGACTTTGAAACATGACCTTTGGTGTAGCAGCCAATTTCCTTATAAAAAAATGTTATTGTCTTGTGTCCTGACTCCCCGCTGAATTCTCAACAGGTGTCCATGCTGTATTGGAAAAGTATACCCAGGTGGGAAGAAGGCCAATGGCATCCTGGCTTGTATCACCAGTAGTGTGGCCAGCAGGACAAGCATAGTGATTATCCCACTGTTCTTGGCACTGGTGAGGCTGCACCTTCAATACTGACTTCAGTTGTGAGCCCCCAAGTACAAGAAGCACATTGAGGGGCCTGGAGTATGTCCAGAGAAGAGTAACAAAGCCAGTGAAATGTCTAGAGAACAAGTTGACTAAAGAGCAGCTGAGGGACCTGGACTTGTTTAGCCTGGAGAAAAGGAGGCTCAGGGGAGACCTTCTTGATCTCTACAACTACCTGAAAGGAGGTTGTAGCAAGGTAGGTGTTGGTCTTGGCTCCCAAGTAACAAGTGATAAGGTGAGAGGAAATGTCCTCAAGTTGCACCAAGGAAGGTTTAGATTGGACATTAGGAAAAAATTATTCACAGTGTTGTCAAGTGTCATGAAACTGTCGTGGGAAGTGGTGGAGTCATGATCTCTGGAGGTATTTAAAAGACATGTGTAGATGTGGCAGTTAAGGACAAGGTTCAGGTGTGTGAACCTCATGAGGTTCAACAAGGCCAAGTGCAAGGTCCTGCACATGTGCCAGGGCAATCCCAAGCACAAATAGAGGCTGGGCCACCCTGAGAGCACCCCTATGGAGAAGGACTTGGAGTGTTGGTGGATGAAACACTTGAGTATGAGCTGGCAGCGTGCACTTGCAGTCCAGGATGTGATTGCCTTTCTGGGCTGCATCAAAAGCAGTGTGACCAGCAGGTCAAGGGAGATTATTCTTCCCTTCTACTCCACTCTCCTGAGATCCCACCTGCAGTGCTGTGTTCAGCTATGGGGTTCCCAGTGTAAGAAAGGCATGGACCTGCTCAAGTGGGTGCAGGGGAGGGTCACGAAGATGATCATGGGGGTGGAGCACCTAAGCTAAGAGGACAGGCTGAGATAGTTGGGGTTGTTCAGCCTGGAAAAGAGAAGACTCTGGGGAGACCTTATTGTGGCCTTGCAGTACTTAAAGGGTCCTACAGGAAAGCTGTGGAGGGCTCTTCATTATAGTGGAGTGACAGGACGAGGGGTAATGGTTTCAAACTGCAAGAGGGCAGATTTAGATTTGATACAAGGAATAAATTCTTCACTGTGAGGGTGATGAGAGACTGGAACAGGTTTCCCAGAGATGTGGATGTCCCCTTCCTGGAAGTGTTCAAGGCCATGTTTGCTGAGGCTTTGAGCAACCTGCTGTAGTGGGAGGTGCCCCTGCCCATGGCAGGGGGCTTGGAATTTGGTGATCTTTACGGTTCCTTCCAGGCCAAACCATTCTATGATTCTACAGTTTAGTGGTGGACTTGGCAGTGTTAGATTTGTGGTTAGACTCAATCTTAAGTGTCTCTTCCAAATGAAATGATTCTGTAAAATCACTCAACCTTGCTGCTTGCTTCCCTTTTACTGGCAAAAGCGCATCTGCTGTCACCGAGTTTCACTAAATCATTCACAACTAATTTTTAGCTGGTTTGCTTTTTGTTTTTAATCTACATGCAATTAATGAAATATTCAGCCTAGCCTGATGTCAAGCATCTCCATTCCCTGAACAGGGATTGTCAGTCCCACTGTGGTTACCTTACAATGGTTTTAGCAGAAGCACCAGCAGCACTAGAGAGATCTCAGCATCTGTAGGTCTTGAGGCTCATGAGTGTCCCTGTCCTCAGCACCGAGACCCTGGGCATCAGCTCTTGTGGCATCCCACATCTGGCATGGTCAGTGATATCACAGTGACAACTACTACTCTTCTTGCTTGTGTGACTCTGCACAGCAGATGAAATGTAAATGGGGTAAAGTGTGAGCTGCAGGCTCTCTGGGTCTGACACCCAAAATCCCCAGGAGGTGGGGACGGGTCCTTGTGCTGTATTGTAAATATAGAGACCTTCACACAGACAGGGATGGGAGGATGAAGTGGGAACTGATGCAAGTTTCAGAACTCATTCGTGAAACTCCACAGGCCTGGTGAGCAGGCAAGCAGGGTGATGAACTTAACTCTAGACTTGCACGTGCTCTCTGTGAAAGGTACTGTGAGGAGACTGCTCCGCTTTGGTCTTCAGCAGGCTCATGTCCTCAGCTAGGCTAAGCCAGTGTAGCAAGTCCTAGAAAAGCCCAGCCTTCCTGTTCATCAGCTTTTTCCTCCAGTCTTGTTTGCAGGCTTATTTTGGAAGGCAAAAATAAAAAAAAGGGTAAGTTTTCAACTGTCCAGTTTGGGAAATTGTGCACAGTATGTCAGAGGAATGGGAAGAGGCAGCTTGTACTCTTTCATAAAACAGGAATTATCTTGGATTTGCCCCCCATCCCATAATACTGGCAGCCACTGAGAACTGGGAAAAGCCCAAGTCCGCTCTAGTTAATAGCTGTTCCTTAAACTTAGCCATTCCTAGCTATTAATTTAACAGGGATTTTTAAAGTAGGTCAGGAAAAAAGCCCAACCCCCCCAGTAATAAAGTAGTGCTATACCAGACCTGGTTACCACGCTGGGAAAAGTTCTTTTTTTGATGCTATGTCAAATTTCAGTTTGGTTTTTTTAACATCTTCAGTAGTTTCCACCAGCTCCCTGCCTTTAATGTGGTTAAAGTGTCCCAGGATGGTAATGAGCACTGTTGTCTCGGTCAGTCTGCCCCTGCAAAGTGATTTAACCTGGTGGTAAAATGCAAGTAATGATTAAGGACTGTACTCTTTAGACAGGTCTCTGATTTGGCCAAGAAGAATAATCATATTTTCTTTCAGATTAATTTTCTGTTAGTGCTTTCCTTATTGCCACCAGTGAAAATACTCTTCTATTTTAAAAATGGCAACTCTTGCCCCTGGTTTCCCTCCGCTGTTGAGTCAGAAGTGATAAGAGAGTAGAGGCTGTACATTTTTCTCCATTTATTTCGACCAGATACACCAGTCTCTGTGATTTATAAAACCCAACCTATTTGCAATACAGTCTTGCTAGGTCCTGCTCTTTATTTTTATTTTCATGGCTGGATGTTCAGTGAAATGGAGATTGATGGAGACACACAGAGGGCCTTAGGAAATGCCCATCACTGCAAGCAGAGCACAAACAATGGCTAAATGAATCTTCCACTGATTACTCTGTGATTCATGATTGAGCTTGTTTTCATAGCAGTGGATCTTCTTGAAGATGATGCCCAAGTTTCTCAGAGCCAATTGTGGCTTTTAGCCTTTGGGGCTAAAGGATAAGATAAATCAAATGTTGTAAATGTACAAATGTAGCCTCAGTATTTTTTTGCAGTAACCTCCTTTGCCACTGGACAGCTTTCCACAACTATAACAAATACCAGTTACAGTTAAGTAACTAACCCTTTATGAATGCTTGTGGTTTGCACACCAGCTCAGAAAAAGCAAAGCAAACGGGAGGGAGGGAGGAAGGAAGGAAGGCAGAAAGGAAGGAGGAGGAGGAGGGAGGGAGGAAGGCAGAAAGGAGGGAGGAGGAGGGGGGAGGGAGGAAGGCAGGAAGGAGGGAGGAGGGGGGAGGGAGGAAGGCAGGAAGGGAGGCGGCGGGAG
>JANIJG010025348.1:5558-28494 GCA_024611175.1 Megaceryle torquata
GGGATTTCTGTTTCGCTATTGTCACATAAAAATAAATAATTTTAAAAAATTAAATAATCTGGAGTTTGTGCTAATGCCACATTTAATATGGGCCTGACCAGGTGTGGAGCTTCACTTCAGCAGTAGCTTACTGAGCAGAGCTGTCTGTCTGCAGCAGTGGTAGTGTGCTGAGATCCTCTCTTACTTCTGTGACTGGAAGATGTGAGAAGGACAACTTGTTCAGTCCAGGTTATTTAACTCTATATTGCCTTCTTTTTCTGCCACTGAGAGTACTCGCTCTGATCCACATTCCTTTTTGAGTTGAAGGTCATAAGACTGTGTCCAGGTTAAAACTAATTAAAACAGGTTTTAAAGTATGAGACAAGCATTCCAAGTGAAACAGTATTTATTTCTTCACCTATTGCCTCTTAAGTGAGGAAAATGCCTCCCACTAAAGAGGCACTTTGGGTAAATACTTGTGGCTGAGGGGGAAGTGCAGGGTCATGGCAGGAGAAATCCTCACGCCTTAGAAAGAGGGAGCTTGTCTATTTGTTTTGCATCCTGTATATTCTTTGTTTGTGGGTCTGATCCTCAGCTGGGATAAATCACCTCACCTCCATGGGTCTGGCCCCTTTGTACGTCCTGGTGCTTTTGTTCTGTGCTATTCATTTATAATGTGCTTGACAAGATCAGACAGGCTAGATGAGCTGTGTTAGTGACCTGGGAAGATATCCTCCTCTGAGCAAACAACAAAAATAAGTGTTCATTACTCCAGTAGCTCATCCTCTGAAGAAGATTGTTTAAAGTCAGGAGTGAGGCACCGATCCAGCATTTATGGTGACATTTGTTGTGAGGTCACACCCATCAACCTGAGCAGGAAAAGTGGCTTACATAAAGTAACTCTTAAGTTTTCTGTTCATTCATGTTTCAAAAGGTAGGAAGACAGACTTCAATGACAGCTTCTGTTAGTGCAGATGCAGTTCGTTTTCCTTTTTAAGCTATTGTGTAAAGCAAGTAGCAGGTATTCCCCACACAAACAAAACCACACGATGGACATTAGCTCCCCAGCCCAGTAGCTCATTTGCTAGGCCTGGGAAAGAACTACAGATTGTTTCCCATGCACGTTTACTTAAATTAATACTGAAATTTGCTTCAGCTGGATTTGCTGCATTTTCAGCGTGATTTTTCCCAGAGAACATCTGAACGAGTGATTTGTGTGCGTGTGCTGAGCACAACCCCAACTCCCACTCAGTCTTTTCTTTTTTCACCCATGATTGTACACAGGAAGGGAACATGCCTCAGTTACAGCTATGCTAAAGATTCCTTGTGCTCCATGAGGGAGGCTAGTAAATCCTTGGAGACAAGGATTGGACTGTACCTTTTAA
The DNA here is from genome assembly GCA_024611175.1 of Megaceryle torquata. Classification (NCBI taxonomy): domain Eukaryota; kingdom Metazoa; phylum Chordata; class Aves; order Coraciiformes; family Cerylidae; genus Megaceryle; species Megaceryle torquata. The sequence goes on from JANIJG010025348.1 coordinate 6,923, forward strand.
AAGGCCAAGAGGAAATTGTATTTTGAGGAGTAATTTTGAACTTCATTCAGTGGCAAGTAGCCTTCCGTGAGGGTGTGGAGTGGAGGAGCTGGAAAGGAACTCTGGATCTGGATTTTCATGTTTTCAATGCTGAAAGTGAATATATTCTGTACTTGTACTTTTTTTTTTTTTCTTTGACATCATAGCTCTATGGATCACTTGTGCTTTACAAGCACAGGTTATTATTTCTTTACTCGAGTGTTTTTGTTCTGCCTCACCAATGCTGAAGGGTGCGAGGCTGAGTTCGTAATCAAAATGAGAATCTTTCAGACTGGGATCCTTTGGGGAAGGTGCAGCAGTTTAGGATGAAGTGAGCTGATGCTGGGGCATCCTTCATTCTGGCATCATGGAAATACTTGTAGGAAAGGCATTGTGCAACCCTTGAGATTTTTTTTCACCTGTTACTAGTCTCATCCCACTTATTTCAGGAGAAAGAATGACTGGTCCAATTTATATGGTGCACATCAGGACTTGAAAAAGAAGCAAGCTTAAAACATGCCTTGTGGCAAGAGGAGCAGAACTTCTCCCGAGTTATTATGTCACTTACTTTTCAAAGCTACTTTGGGTTTGAATCTTGCATTTACAACTTGCCCTCTTCTGTGAACTCCCAGCTCTGAGCTCTTCCATGGGGAGAACCCCTCGATATATCCCCATCACCCAGTGTGCCAAAATGCCCTTTGGTTCAATGCTTCACTGTTTTATTTCTCTCATATTTTGAAATGTTCTCCCCTAGGAAAATAAATAAATAAAAAGACAACTCTGTCTTTGGACTGGCCGTGAATAGTAATTCTTCAGTCAGATGTAACAACATCACAAATGAGGTTGGACAGCTGTTTCCCAAATATGGTGTATGTATATATTCTATACACGTAATAGTTTGGTTTTCACTATTTGAAAAGTTCTGCAGCCACCCTGCCCCCACCTGCAGTCAATGGCAAATGTTGTTCTCACAACTCCACTTGTCACATTTTGTTCTTGAGAACAGGGAGGATATTGAGATCTACTGGCTTCTTTCCTTGAGTGCGTTTCAATATGTATTTTGTATAATGAGAGCCCAAATCCTTCTCGCATTACTTATGCTTTAATCACACTGTGCTCTCCCAAGATTGCTTTAATCGCATTTGCATCAGCAGGAGTAACTCTGTGTGATGAGCAATATTTCATCTGCAAACAGAAGAGGCAGACCTCGGGCACGCGATGAGGAAGGAACTGGCTGTCCTGGATTTGTGACAGGGCAGCTCTGTAGTGAAGTGTGGTGTAGCATCCTGATCTGAGAAATATATATTCAGGAATTAGAATGAACAAAAGCTAGTTTTACAGTTTTCTTGAGGACCTGTCAAGTGTGATAGCTCCCTTTTTAATTTTCTAGTAAATGGCTTTTTGGCGTGTGTTTAACTCCCAAGAAGCGCGATGCTGCCGAGTGCAGCAGACATCATGTTGTACTTCAGCCATGACATTACCGTATATGAGAACTGAAAAGTTATATAGATATTACACCAATATATAAACCATGTGTGTTAGGAAGACAAGTTCAGTTTTGAAATATTTGACTTAGCTATGCTTTTCACTTTCAATCTGTGCCAAACATGTGCTTGAATGACTGATGGAGTCATATGGTTCCCTGAATAAAGCACTTTATTGTGCACAGACTTAGAGCCTTCCAACAGTTGTATTACAGAAGCTTGAAGATTAAGATGATCCAACTGCTTAGGGGGTATGTTCCACAATGGACATTTGCTTTTTCTACCCTCCCCAACTGTTTTTCACCTTAAACTTGTCATTAGCTTGTTTAGCTGGTCGCACAGTGACAGTGGCCAGAGTCTTTGGTGGAGAGGAGCAGCAAGTTACCTTCAGGTTTAAGCTTTCACACCCATGTCCTTATTGAAATGTTGAACACATGACTTTTTCCATGGAGTTTATGGGCTTTTGTGGGGGAGGGGGTGGGAGGGCCATTTCCTGTGGCAGATTATTTCATCAGCAGAATTAGGTTTAGGAAGGGAATACCTCATGCAAGACCAAGTGATGACAGGAGATAGTTTTCAGAATTATAAAACCAAAATATTAAAAGTCATGGTTTTAATGCTGTTTAGTTAAAGGGCATCAGTGCGTCTCAAGCTCCTATTTCTCATCCAAGCAGTCAGTGCTCATGAAGCTGCCTAGTGTGAAAGATCAAGTGGACCTGCTGCAAAGTCATCCACAGATCAGTTCAAAGTTGACAGACCTGTCAAGCTGGAGAGAGGATCTTTTTCCTGTAGAAGCAGAAAGAACAGAAAATTAAATTCAGAAATGCGTGGATTCATCTTGCTGCTGCCTGTCCTCAGGCTCATCAAAGACCTTTGCTGACTTTTGATGTTTTTAAAAATTTTGTACATGAGCAGTAATTTTGCAGCGTGAAGGAAAAGACAAGATTCAAGCCCAAGAAGATCCATGGAATTAGTTGCTTTCTAAAAGTTACTTGTGCTTAAATGCCTGGTGTCTTGGGTTTAGGAGTGGGGGGAGGAGTGAGAAAACAAGTAAAACTTTGTGTTTAGTTAGGTGGCTTTTTTTTTTTTTTTTAAATTATTTTCCAGGCAGGCCATAAAAGGACTAATTTTACTAGATTTTGTAGAGGCAATCGATGTACTGCTTAGATGTGCAAAGGCTAGTTGGGAAAATAATTTATGATTTCGAACTAATAAAAACTTTACTGCAGGAGATAAGATTTATATTATCTGCACAGTCAAATCTTGCCCAGACTTTTGTGCTTAGATACAGATGAGGCGTGTTATGTGCTGTCTTTTTTTTTTTTTTAAAGCCATGTAAGTGCTGTTAGTGGGATAATGGGAAGGACCTTATCAGTGTGGTGTTGGAGTTTCTGATTTCTGCCCTTTCTTTTGAGAGGGTGTCTGTTTTCAGCTGGGGGTTAAATTTAAGGTGGGTGGACTTTATGGCAAGCTATTTTATTCCCTAGAATGGTTTGAGTTGGAAGGGACCTTAAAGATCATCTAGTTACAGCCTCCCTGCCATGATCAGGGACACCTCCTACTACACCAGATGGACTCTATGCAAGTTGCTGGGCTTGCTTGCTTTCTTTAACCATTATGCACTGGAAATCTTGTACTGGTTTATTTTGGAGCATTTTCATATTTATTATCAGATATTATTATAATTTGCTTTTTTTGTTATATTAAGAGTGAAATGGAGGACTGGAAGCACACATCCTCGTACACTGGACAGATAGTTGGATGGTAGACAATTTTTTTTGGTATGATGTAGTCTGAGTCCTGATGTTAACCATTTCCATTTAAAGCAAATGGTTAATAATAGGGGTTTAATTTTTTTTTTCCTTGATGCGCAAGAACTGGATGTGCTCCTCTTAGCTCAGAAGTTCTATATTACAATCCTGTCTAACTTTATGGATAGCCACTTTATACTCTTGCCATCTATAAATACATCAGCACTGGCAAGATAAATACCAAGAGGTATATAAAGCTAAAGGACAATCAGGGGTCCTGTCATCTTTGGTTTTCTAGATTATGCAAAATAATTCTTTTAGTTCCCTTCTTCTAATTCAGCCTTTCCACTTCCTTGCTCACCCTGGCAACTTTTCCAATCCACCAGCTCCAGGCTGAATTAATCTTCCTTGAAAGCAGGTGAGGAGAAATGCCCTCAGTATTCCAGATGTGCTTCTATCGCTAACTCTTGGGAGTAACTTCAATATCTGATATTCACTGGAAACACCTCTTTTGATGCATTGTTCCAAGACAGTCTTTGCTTCATATGACATTAATATTATACTGGATAGCATGTGTGGGTCATTCTGGTGTCATTTGCCTTTGAAGATTACTGCTTAGAGCAGAAAACTTACTAGTCCCTAAGGGTTCTACCCTCCATTCTGCACTACTTGGTTTCGACCCTTTGCTCCAGCCTGCAAGTTTGGATTCTTTTGTAATATTCCTGTCCTCCTCTGCACAGACATCATCTCCTAACTTGGAGTATGGGATTTCAGGAGGACGTTTGTTCACACTGAGTAAAGGTTGCTGATAGAAATGCTAAGACTGATTCTAATACATTTTCTTATTGAATCTTGTTAGAAACCTTTCTTTACCTGTCTGGATAGTGATGTGCTCGGAGGATAGTCTCTACTCTACCCAGTTTCTTCTCCTTCTTAAATTTCCTAAGTTTACCCCCATCTCAAATGGGAAATGTTTGGTACTCCTCTCTCTGTATAAGCTTGGTAATTTTGGCTTTAAAAGTTAAATTTTTACTCTGGAGGCGATAAAAGAATCATCCCAAATAAAACATGAGAGAAAAGCATGGGTGGGGGATAAAACTCTTTCCGAGCTGATGGGCATCCTTGCCAGCAGTGATGTCTTTGTTGGGATGCCTGCCCAGCTCACTGGGGCTGGTGGCACAGAGCAGATCCGAGGTATCCTGGGCTAGAGCAGAAGTCATCTGGCAGCAGAGCCTGTGGGGATGCCTCGGTTCCCTGCCACAAAAAGAATTGCCAATAGTCCTATGAGTGCAGGATGCAACCATGTGTGCAGCCCTTCTTCCATTGCCAGAAATGCCCCATCCAAATCAGGGATCCCCCTGACTGTGAACTAAGCCGAGGAAGCTGAAGAAAACAAGGAGGGAAATGGATAAACTCTGCCCTTTCTGTCTTCCACAGCATTGCTAAAATGCCATTAGCTTTTTCAGTTTGTTGGAAGATTACTCTGTTCTATTATTCTTTTTTTATCCTAAGATTATTCTGGTGCATTGCTGTTTTGTTGCAGGAGAAAAAGTAGAGAGGCTGTGGTTTACAATTCTGAGCCCATTTGCAATATGAAAGGTAATATAAGGATAATATAATTTAATTTAGCCTTTTTTTTTTTTTTTTAGACCCAAACCACTTCTGGTTTGTAGTTGGTTTTTGGTTTGTTTGTGGTTTTTTTGGTTTTGTTTTGTTTTTTTTTTTCTCCATAACTCATCAGTACCTGCAGCAGGTGACTGGAAGGGTGCCTGGGTGCAGTGGGTTGGGGCTGGCTATGGGCATCCCGCATCATCACTGAGGCTGGGGGCATCAGCCCTGGGCTGGGCTTTAGAGGAGTGCTGGGGCTGTAAAGGCCCTTGGATGCCTCTGACAAAATCATGTCGATGTGTGAGGGACAAGATGTGCAGCTGGGACTCCCAGAACATTCACATCCACGACGGGAAGGAAGCAGAGCATCATATGTTGGCTTTATTCTAAATCTGTATCTTAGTGGATGGATGGTATTTAATGAACCACCCCTCTCTCCTGTGCCATGCCAGCAAAACCAGCACTAGTAGGGTGGCAGGACTGTGCAGCTGGGGGGACATTTTTTGTTCTTCCTTCCCCTTCAGGCCGTTTCATCCAGACCCACTCAGTATGGAGTGCATTGACCTTTTTGTTTATCATAAGGAGAAATAAATTGCACTGCCTGGCTGAAAGCTTATTAATTTTAAGTAAATGCAAATCTGAAGTGTGTCTGGGCTTCTTCAGGAGGCAGTTGAACAAAGATGTCACGTTGCATGCTTGGAGTTTATTTTGCACAGAGCTCTGAGGAACTGGAACACAAAGCAGAAAGATGAAAACTATTCTTAACTTCTTTGCCGACAAGTCCTTGTGTGATATCGTGCAAAGAAGAGAAGTTGTAGAAGTACACGGCAGATGAAGAATATTTAAGCCACACAAAAGTCACTGACAGATCACATCTACTCATCTCGCTATTTGTACAAAGTATCTTTTATATTACTGAAAAGGGAAAAAAAAAAAAGAGAAGAAAGGGCGCTCCATCAGCTCGTGGGCTGCTTGTGGATCAAAAGCGTTACCTTCAGTGCTGGCTGAAAATAGAAAACAGACACAACTGTGAAGGTTTTCATGTGAAAAAGTGGGAGACGAGCTTGCGTCAGGAAGAACTGGACAGAATTTCACTGAAATGGAAAATAAGTAGGTGAGTAAGTAGGTGCATGTGACACAAAAGATAGGAAACCTGGGTCTAATAAAAGTTTCTGGTAATACAGATGGCCTGATTTTCTTCCCCTCTCATGACACGTTACCAAAATGTAAATTCTCTGATTTCAATTATTACACTATTTATATTGCTGTAATACCTGGAGTCCCCAGAGAGAAGAGGCCTCATTATTAATGTAATGCAAACAACTCTAATGGCTCCAGCTTCAAAGAAATCATAATGGAAATGGGTAAAGGAGATGAAGAGTGGCAGAGGGGAAATACCAGCACGTCTGTGCTCGTGAAGAACTGCAGCACTGGGAGCTCAGGGGATGTGATCAAGATGATTGAAACCCTTCATTAGCGCAGATGTCCTGTCCCATCCCATCGAGCTTCTCTTCTGGTGCCCCTTGGATGCTCTTTGGGAGCGTTGAGCTTAGGGTCAGACCTGGGTGGCCTGAAACCAACAGAAGAAAACTGGGAGGGTGTGTTGTTCAGCTGTTGTGCAGGAGACTGGGTGAAATAGCCCTCACTGGGATAAGTTCTGTGATGTCTCTGACTTTGTCTGAGGTGAGTGCCATGTGTGCCAAAGGCTTTTTGAGGTTGCCAGCAGCCATGTCACCTTCATACCTACCCAGAAGCCCACACCACTGCTCAGACTCATCTGTTCCAGTTTTGCAATGTTTCCAGGACACTTTGACTTCAATTTTCTATGCCTACTTTTTTCCACAATATTTTTTTTTTTCCTTTAATTATTCTATTTTATTTAATATATTTTTAGTTATTATTTTTATTTTCTCTTGACTTAGATTTTCCCTCTACCTATGTCTTGTATGTCTGTGTCCCATTTTTCAGTCAAGCTCAGTGGCCCTTTAGATGCTCTTGTATTTCCCATCTCAGATGGATATGTTTGGGTAGCTTTCCATTGGCTGTGATCCCTCATTTTCTGCAACGTTTTCTTTGAAGCTTTGCAGTCAGGCTGCAGAATCCTATTGAAAGGATTTACCTTTTTATCTTCTCCTTCCTTTTATATTTAAATACTGATCTGGAGTTTAGTTATCAATGATGCGGGTTTCTTTTTCTTTTTGTAGTCTTTCAGAAATACTCATAGAACCTAAAGATAACCACCTTAAATCAGGAAAGAAACCCCACATCGTTATTTGATTTAGAGAAGAAACTAATGTGCATGTATCACATGGATAAATTCTGCCCCTTTTTTTTTCAGCTGATTTCTAACAGTGACAAAATTGGGAGGCATGCAATGTGCATATATCACACCGAGGAGCACTGGGAGTTGAGCAAGTGCGGAACATTAAGCATGTGCCCAAGTGCTCCTCAGAATGAGGCCCCGTGTCTGGCCTGCAGTGCTTTCTCTGCCTTCTGCAGGAAGCTGTGATTTTTATCACACCCAATAATTTAAATAAAAACATTCAGATAAGCAGCAAAATATTTGGCTGAAGCAAAGCAACCAGACAGAAATTGATCTCGTGTTTTATAAATGCTCTGGCTTCAGAAGAGGTTGCAAACCCTAGAGCTTGTCTGTTTTGTTTCCCCCAAAATAAATTATCTTTTCCAATAAAGATGTAACTGCTGCCTATAAACCTGTCTTGATGTCTGTCTCCAGACTATCAACGCTTCGGCACACTGCGCCGTCTCGGTGTGCAGATAAATAAGTGTGTGTGGAAGATTAAATCTGCTCACTGTATCCGTACTTTGTTCTGCACCACGAGCATCGCTGCGTCATGATGGCAGAGAAGTAGGAGTGGCAAAATTGAGCCACGCTTTCTACTGATATTATTGCCTTTTCCCTTGATATTTTTATAGTGGTTGAACTTTCTGGTCCATGCCATGTAAAGAGGGAATAACACAAATGGCTGTTGCGTTCCCTCTCTCCTTTTTCTTCTCTTTTGGGTGATGTTGTGATGTTCATGCTTTGTAGAATGAAGAAGAAAGGCATTGTGCACATGTAGGAATAGCAGAAAGACTTTGATGCTTCCTGACATCTAGCTGCAGCTCTGTTATAAGACGGGGTGGAAGCGGTGTAGATGATGCATCTGTGGGGGAAAAGTATGCTCGTAGGGTTTCTTAGAATGTAGGTCTCATGAAACTTTCAGAATGTAAATCCTATGAAATAATAGAAGGGCCTGAGTCATTTAATTCATATAGTTGAGACTGCTCTAGTGAGCCAAGAGAAAAAAAAAAAATCAGGGCTAGAGCCAAACTTTTCTCATTTCTCCAAGATACGCTTCATAAATTTCTGTTCTGTGCAGGGAGCTTCATGCCTGATAATGAGCCTAAAGAGCTGCCTAGAGGTTCTGCCTAGACCCTCCTAGGCAGATGAGATCTCATATGCCTCCACAGGGGTCAACCCAGTTGTCTGCAGGCTTTGGAGCACCCCAAGGGTTGACACTGCATCCTCCCAGATCCCTGTCACTTGAGCTTGGGCTGTTCTGAGGGTGGGGTGAGAACCACTTTCTCTGCAGGAACATCCATATAACAATCAACATTCCTCTCCCCAGGAGACTTCTACCTTTTTATCTTGGCCTGGTTTTGGTGTTTTTGGACAAGTGTCCTATTTTTTAAAAGCATGCTGGAAAATATTGAACTTGTCTTTCTCTCGTGTCAGCTTAACTGTAATGACTGTGTAGGTGTCTTTAAACTAATTCAAATTAAATGGGGGTCATTGCAATCAAAACATAGCTCCTGATCATCAGAGAGTGTTGGTAAGGTTGTTGGGATGGCAGTACCAAACACTGGGCTGTGTGGGCAGGTCTGACCCTACAGGTCTCCTCTCACTTCCATACATAGTTCACCCCTGAGCAACAGTTGAGCTGCTAAAATGCTGCCCTATCACCTCCCCTCTTTACCTTCTAGCACAAAGGCAATGGGGAGAAGGAAGGAAGAAGAAAGGTAACACTGGCCTTTCTCCATCTTAGCAGAGGTTGGACATAACCTCTAGAGCACCTGTGAAGGCTCAGGTCTCATCCTTGAGGTGCCCAAGAGCACCGGGGGCTCAGTGTGAGGATAGAGCAAGAGTATGGCAAAACCCACCAGCATTTGGAGTATCCTGTGGTATCTGGAAGCCATCCCTGTCTCCTCTTCATGATTTATTCTTGATACCATTTCCATCTCTAGTACTTAATACTGTTTTTTTCTGACTCTGCTTTGACAGGCACAATACCATTAGTATGTTTGGTGAGAGGAAAAACACTTGATAAATGTTGCATGCAAATAGCTTTCTGACGTTGTAGTATGAATTGAAGTTATCTGACTGTGTAGGAGTAGAGAACACGCACCCTTGATGTTATGTGCCCTCCTTGCATGTCCATATCAAAATGCAGAGGCTGCTAAGCCTCTTGTACACAGTTCATACTGGTTAAAATGGGCTGCAACCGTACGTTTCCATGTCAGGCAGAGTAAGGTGGTGCTTGGAGTGTTTAGGGGATAATAAAATACTGAGGATTAAAAGTGATAAATCTGCTGTGTACAATAAACCCAGAGCTTCTAGGAACCCCAAACTGGGTTGTGATATCTATGATGTAACTCCAACTCACAAAGTGTAAGGACTGGCCGACCCCACCGCAGAAAAGGGAAGGAGATAAGGGAAAATTTGGAGTGGTTGTCCTGCTCCGAGGGAGCATGCGTCATGCACTGCAGGGTTTGTTCACCCCAGGGAGGATTGGGCTCCAGTTACATCCCCAGGGCTCTGTCCGCTGCTCCTGCCACCACTGCTTTGAATCTGAGCCAACGTGCCTGTATCTGGGAAGAGGGATGGAGAGAAGAGGGATTGGGGAGTGGAATGACCAAGGCTAATTTCTTACCTTAATTATAGAAAAACAGTGCTGATAAAAGTCTTATATTTTTTAAATCCCTGCAGCTTGTTTTACCCTCCTAATGATGACATTGAAAAGAGAGCCAGCTACTGCATTCCCCCCTGCTGTCCTCTTCAGTGGAAAAAAAAAACCCCATCCAAACTCTAGTTTGATTATTAATGTAACACTTTAAATGGTGCAAATACCTCTCCAAGCTTTTTATTTAAGTCTTGGATCCCAACTCCTTATCTTTGCATCCTGCTATCTTTGCTCCTTATGGGCAGCCTTTGTCTTCTGCAGCTATAGGAGCGTGTCATCTCCTTGACCTCGACAGTCCTCTCCCAGAACCCCAGCTCTCTCAGAAATTTGTGTAGATTTTGACACTGGCAGTATGACCCCACAATGTTTTAATGTTTCGTTCTTTTCCTGAGTTATTTCCTTTTTGAAATATGCTGCCAGGTCCCTTAAATAACAAGGTTCACGTTGGATGCTGTTCCTGACTAACATGATGTGCTTCTCCCTGTCCCTAGGCGAGAATGTGGGCAGCAAATTGGAGTCCTCGAGACAGCAGATGCCAAAGGACCAGTCAAAAGATTATGAGATAACAATTCCCTTCCTTTTGAACGGACAACAGTGGAGACCAGTAAATGGCATTTATTCAAAGGTTAGTCTTCATTTTGCTTATTATTTTATTCTAAGGGGTATGACAATTGGAAGGCTTTGGGGAAAGTAAATGCACTTTACTTGATCATACTGGTTATAAGAGTATTTTCCATGTATTTTTGTAGAGAATCTGCTGTCTAAAATAGTGACCTAATTTAAGAAAATGTCTTTGGTTGACATTAATACACTTTTACTGTAAAGTGGCATTCTTATTTCTGATGGCTGAAATGGAAGCTTAAAGTGAAATAATAATTTCCAAGAGGCTAACATCCATTGTTTGAGATTGTATCATACAAGAGCAAAACAGCCCCAAAACTGAGGGCAAATACAACAAATAAATGTATTTGTTTGATTAAATACAGTTTAACAGCAAGAACTTTAAGGAGAAGTGTAAATAATGTTGCCTGTTGACTGCAGCCTGGGGCATTATGTGGAGCCCATCATGGGAGATGACCCCCAAATGCCATCCCATGTACCACAGCAGGAACTGGGACGAGTCTCCTGACTCTGCTTTCTCTTTGCCTAACAAGGGGATAATCTGTCACTGGCTCTGACTAAGCAGAGCTTGTTTCCCTTCTCTTGACAGACTCTGATAAGCTTTCCTCCTTTTTTCCCCTCAGACTTTGGCTGATAATATGGGTAACTGAAAAAGAAAAAGGCTGTTTTCTGTCTCCTTGGTCTCCTGCTTGAAGTATGAAGACAGGTTGTTGGTGTTGTTTATTATCACCACAGATGTCATGGGAATCTCTTACCCAAACTTTTTTACTCGGGTCTAGTTTTGTTCCAGCTTACTTTTTATATTGTTCTTTTAATTGTCAGTCTGAGGAGAATAAAGTTGCATTTTTAGCTTAAAAAGAAAGAAAAAAAGAACTAAACAAAGCAAAAACCCATCACAAACAAACAATGCAAAGAGCCCAGACAGCCCTTTAGAAACTACTTTCTTTACTGCTTTGGGCAAGTGTTTCACGGAGAAATCCTGCTAGAGTGCTGCCACCGTTCGCAGGACAGCGTTTTGAATCGTGCTGCTGATTGACAGAAGGAGGTGTGAGAAGAGATTTCAAAACGAGCGATCTGACTTTCAAACAAATCTTGTCTGCAGCAACATTTTGCTTCCTTTTTCTTTTTCCCTTCCGAAATGGGCAAGAAGTCCTAGTTTTGAATATCTGCAGTGATGAAAGGGGTATCGTTGTGGGTGTAGAATGGCTTATCTTGGAGAGATAACACAGATGGCTTGGTCCTAGATGTATGTGCAACTCTATTTTTAGATCATTTAATTAGAAGCAGGCGTTCTCCATACAGAGTTCTTTTAGCTACTCTCTATAGCTTTCTGAAAGAGTTACAACAGAGTATCTTTCTCTATGTGAGTAATGATAATGTGATTTATATCATTAATTTGTTTCCCAGAATTGCTTTCAGTTTGAGATGAACATTAGAAAAGATTTGTGGTTTGGTAGAAAGATCCACGTGCTGTATCAGCACTTTTATTTTTTTTTTCTTCTTCTTTTCTTTGAGTACTCCTTTTCCATGGAAACTGTTATAAATTAAATACACAAAGGTGCAGATCAGGCTGCGGGAAGAACAACGGCATTAAACTGGTCGAGGAGAAGAGTAATGAATAGCTTGTCACATAAATATTGATCAAAAGCACAAAAGTTAAATACTGTTGTATTTCAGCATTAAATAAGACCTATTGTTCTTCCCCTCATTTCAAAGTGTTCCTCCATTTTATTTTAATTTTATATGGAGTAAAAAGAAGTATGAAATACTCTGTAGTTGTAACCAGGGGAATGGTGTTGCAATAGAATATATAGTAAAATAAATAAAGCGGAGGTTATAAAAATGCCAAAGCATTAAAGTTATTTGTGTATAGATAATTGCCTGGCACTGATAGTCCCATTCTCCGATCCTTTGATTGTAAATACTCCTGCTTAACAATTAGTCCCTGAGAAACCACGCCAGTCATTTAGCACAGGGTACTTTTTTCTTTCGATCTCTGAGATAAAAATGTCCTTTTATTTACCCCAGGAGTCCCTGCAATATCTGCTGGAATGTCTCATTCAGATTCTGTCAGGAATTTTTATTAAGCTAATGACTGTCTCGTTGAGGGCCACCTATGCAGCACAGAAGCAAAAAAGCTGGAACTAGTCACACTCACCAATTGCTCAAACACACTGACCTGCTCACCAGCAGCAGTAAAATTACACAGACTGAGAAGAAAATCCCGAAGAAGTTACTTTGCTGTAACCTGGCTTTTCTTTAATACATTTAGGGTGCACTCTTTTCAAGTACATCTCATGATTTAGGTACCTCCTAAGAATGCTAGTTCAAATCAATGGCAGGAAAGACCCAGTTTTAAAATCAGACATGTAATCAAATGATATTTAAAGAATCTGGGTTACCCTAAGGATAGATGTAGTGGTTTGTTTCTGGAGATAACCTGTCATTTACCAGGCAGATCAGTTTTCTCCTTGCCTTCCCCACACCAAGTTGAAGTTACAAGAGACCAAGCCCAGGATCTCACTGTGGTATTGTTACTTCTAAAATGCCATTGCTTCTTTCTTGTTTAAAAAGATGCAAACCCTACATGTTTTCAAAATAAAATATGTGTACTTAGGAGAAGTTAGTGTGGAAATTCATGTATGTTTTTTCCAACTGTACCATGCTGCTCATCTTGTTGGTGGTTCTAACATTTCTCCTGGCATCTTTTGTTGAATGTGGAAAATGTAGATCACTTTCAGTTGGGATATATGAATGGTGCCCAGTTACATTCTTTTTTTAACTGGTTATAATATCCAGTTGCTAATCCTGAACACACTGATAAAATTAGTGTCTGCTATTTTGAGTACCCAGTTGTTGCAAGTCAGGGCTACCGATGAGTAACTGTATTTGTGGCCATGTGGCAGTAGAAGTTGGACCCTGAAGTGTTGTGCAACGTCGCTCTGTGCTTTCAAACAATAGCTGCCCGTATTCAGTGCAGATGTGATTTCTGTCTTCGCTGAAACTTTGTGTGCATTACAGAACGCGTTGATAGGTCATTATACATTATAACTCCAGTTCTTCCACTTCTCTTTTTCATTTGGTCATCACTTTGTGTTCTCTGTCGATTCCCCTCCCTTTCCCCCCCACCCCCGAATACTTGAGTGCTTGGTTTCAACCCAAGAAGGTTGGGTTCTATTTTTCTTAATCTTTTCTAAGGTTTGAACAAAATTGTTTCATTCTTGTATTCTTCAAGTGTAGGAAAAAGACTCTTTTCCCTGCATGCTTCCAGCTGAATATTTTTCTTCAAACTTGGCTTGAGACTTGCAAATCAAGCCAAGTTTGATGAGAGTTGGGTAAGTGATGTTTTAGTACACAGAGCACTTTAGGGAAGATTTTTAGAAGACCATCTGTTTGGCTTCAGCTTGTATCCTCACACCCTGTTAGGGACACACACCAGTTAATGCGTGCCAGATCCCTGCATCACAGGAGCTGCAGGTCAGGTAATATCGGTTGTGTTAAACCCGAGCCTGAAGCACGTGCCTTTGAGAGACAAGTGCTAGGCAGGAAGCCTTTCACATGGGCATTGAAGGTTTCTTGGCTATGTTCCTATGCTGAAAATGTCATTAGCTGGGGGGAAACGCTGCCTGGCAGAGACAATCCAGGGCAGACATGAAATAGGTGTAATGCTGTGGGGGATCCCAGTGTGAGATCTGGCATTCTGAGCTGACATTCATTCTCCTGGAGTGACACACTCATTAATGAAGTTGGCTTTGTATTCAGGGTGTAGTCCAGATCTTAAAATGCACCCGGTTTCTGGGAAATGGAAAGCATTTTGTTGTATACATGATGTGATCAATGAGGCAAATAAACCTAAGAGTCTTCGGGTTGTGGCATCTGTCACTCAAGTGTGGGGTTTTTCTCTGATCGTGGCTGTGCAGGATCTGTAATGCAATTCCTCCTCCCCCCTGCAAGGATGCAGGTGTAATCATGGGGCTGATCAAGTGCTTTGAGAGATTTAGTCCTCTCTGGTTTCTAAAAGAATACAAACAAGCCAGTTGCATTTCTCCTTACTTGGTGATGATTTGCATCTTTTGATGATTTTGCACATACTTTTGTAATTCTGATCTCTGTATCTGTCTGAGTGCAGTATTAAGTGGCTCCAGGTATAGGTGCACGCTCCAGTCAGGCTACGATTGCCATTCATAAAGACAAATTTGAATGTAGCTGAACCCTGGACAGGTGTTGGAGGACCCATAACCAGGCAACGCAGGGCTGAGTGTGGCTTCTGAAGAGCCACATGAGAAGGTGGGAAACCCTGAAATTCTTTAGGTTGTTTTTGAGCTTGCATGTTGCCAGCCCAGGTTGCTTTAAAATGATGCAGAGAATTTGGTTTTTAACATTAAATTTGGGTGATGTCTAGAGGACAATGAGCAAATTTGTCTGTGTAACTTCTGAAAAATAATTATGAGAAAGTAGATGTCCACAATCCACCTGTTGGTGGATTAGACCCTTAATCACAGTGAGCCTCACCTGACTCTTTTAAAGTACTGCCACTGACCTCAATATATAAAAAGTGTATTGGAAAAGCAGCTTCTCCCCCACCTTGCAGAGAGTTAGACCTCTCTTTTTGGTGTGGTGGATGCTGGATGGCTTTCCATACACCAGGATATTTGGATCTGTTGCCATAGGGTTTAGAGACAAGCAAAGGAAGAGGCAGATGCTCATGGTGGGCAGAGAGGATGGGAAGACCTGCAGTGGTTTCCCTGATGAAGAACAGCTATGACTCCAGCACTGACAAATTGAAATCCAGGTAAATCAGAAAGTCATTTCCCTCTGGGAGCGGGGGGAATGGATTCAGAGAACATTAAAGCAGTTTCACCAAGTTGAAGCTTTCAAGGCCAGACTCTGAGCTAGCGTGAATGAGTTTCCTTCTTTTGGCTGGGCTGGTATGAATCAGGTTTGCAAATCGAAATCTTAAGGAAATATTTCAAGCAAGGAGAAAAGAAAGATGAGAAGAGTTGAGAAGAGAAAGATGAGAAGAGCTGAGAAGAGAAAGATGAGAAGCATTGAGAAAGGAAAGATTAGTTCCTTTTCTGGTAGCAACACTTCCTCCCCCCCCCTTTCTTGGTGTTATGTTATACTTTGAATATCAACTCTAGCAATGAAATGCAAAGATAAAGATGAAGGCCAGCTGTAAATATATACATAGACCATATTTCTTTTGGTTTTTAACTTTATGCTTGTCACAGCTCAAGAGATTCTGCATGTAAAGTGGCAGAAGATTACCATTTTCTACTGCTTAGCATGCACTGCATCTCACTGAGCTTGTGAGGAAGTAGCTTTTGCCTTTCTGCCTGCCTTGTTCATGAAGCGTTGTGTTATGGATTGTGTTCATAAACAAACATTAGAATCTTGATTATCTTCATGTCATTCTGGACAGTGATTACTTGACTCTCGATGTGAAGTTCTGCACTAGCTGTAAAAGTATCATGTGCTCTGAGAGTCGATATTTATCTTTCTGGTTCTCCGGATTTATCAAAGGTATCAGATATTACACCAGTTCTTTTCAACTTTCTGCATTTTTTTCATGCCTTCCCTGTAAGGCCTCAATTCAACACCTACCAAAAAAGAGATTTTTGCCATTGAAACAGAAAAAACCATTGGAAGGCACAAGAAATAACTTTTCAGTTTGTTAAAATGTCACAGGACTAATGCTGGGGAGTCAGGAACATATTCAAAGCTGCTAAGCAGAGATGAGCCGTACCTGTTTGATCCAACCTTTATGCACTTGCACTACCACATTTCTCTTGCAAACTGGCAGAATGGGCACAGTCTATCACAGTCCAGCCTGTCATCTGGAGTTATGGTGTGCACACCACCTTCAGTATTACTATGAGACCTTATGGTGGCCTCCCAGTACTTAAAGGGGGCCTACGGGAAAGATGGGAGATGTTCTTCATCATGGAGTGATGGAATGGGAGGAGGGGTAATGGTTTTAAACTGAAAAAGGGTAGATTTAGATCAGATATTAGGAAGAAATTCTTCACTCTGAGGGTGGTGAGACACTGGCACAGATTGCCCAGAGAAGCTGTGGATGCCCCATCCCTGGAAGTGTTCAGGGCCAGGTTGGATGGGGCTCTGAGCAACCTGGTCCAGTGGGAAGTGTCCCTGCCCATGGCAGAGGAGCTGGAACAAGATGGTCTTTAAGATCACCTCCAACCCAAACCATTCCATGATTGTATGAAGTTATTGTTGCACCCATTAGAAATAGCCCGATTTAAAAAGGTCTCTGTACTGGTTCACATTTCCTTACTCTGCTGCACTTCTTGGTGTTCTCGTGTGTCTCTATATAGGGTTTAATGCATGGAGTGCAGCTAAGAGGCCTGCTATGTCAGATAATTAACTTAGTGCTCAGTGTTTTCAAGAGCAAACCCATTCAAGCTTATTTCATAACTGGCATAGCTTTCGTGCAAGTGATAATTGTTTATATTCCCTTCAACAGAGCCTCCTGCTGTTCTTTTTCATTTGAAATAATTACCAAAGTTTAGACTTCCAGACAATTGTATTAAGGGGAATCATACAGTGCTGTTTAAACAAGCCTTTGAAGACTGAGAGGACAGCTTTCATAGTTCTTTTTCATAGTCATTTTACATATCTTAAGCGAGAGAGGCATAAACAGAATTTATAGTCCTCTCCATATTTTTATGACTCATGAGGATCAAATATAAGAGGCAGAGCTGTGCATGCTGCTCAGGCTGTGTCATCAGCTGAGAATGTAGCTTGGCACAGACGGCCTCAGCGGTGTGAGAAACTGCACTAATCCTCGATAAAATTCTTCAGAAGATCTGCTCCTTGAGCCTTTAATGACTAACCTGGTAGTCCTTAATTTAATAGCCTAGTAAACAATTTGTTATTTATTTTGCTTTTTATTATACCTATACCCCTGTCTTGTAGGGCCACTGTGAGGGCTGATTAGTTCAAATATGCTCTATTATTTAATAACTCTATTGCATTTGTTTAATTCAGAAATGGCATAATTTTTGCATGGAAACTATTAGGAAAGGGAGCATGTCACCTCCTTTGCTACTCTTGATTTTCTGTGACTGGGCTAGGAGGGCTGGGTTGCTTCACTGGGTGAGCAAGTGTAGCTTAAAGCCATCCCTCCCATTTTGACGGAGGAAGTCCTCACAGAGTAAAATACGTTCCCTTCTTCTCAGCCAGCCCCATACCTCTATTTAACCAATCGATCCATCTGATAGTTTCATTTATTAGTTTTTTTAGAGCTGTCAGTAGGTGTGTCCTGGTTCCAGGGACTTGCTGGATCTTACACAGCAGCTACAGGCTGGAGAAATTCCTGGAGCTGGGACCACCAATAAAAAAACCCCTAACTTTTGAGTTGGTGATTGAGTAGGGGAAATTCTTTTTCTCTGTCTGCACTGAATCAGTGCCCTAGTCTCAACGAGATATACTAGGATTCATTTCCTGCCTGAAATGCTTAGGCATACTGGGAAGTGTTAAACAATTGGGAATCATCCCAGAAATCGGTCCATTTCATTTTTAGCTTAAGTGATGCAGTGTGTTAAGTTTGTAAAGCTGTGTGCGATAGTTTGTGCGCAGTATAAATAGCAGATATTACTGAGATTTGCCATTTCAATAAACAGAAAATGTAGAGTTTTCTATTAACCATCCACCAGACACCCCACCCCTCCTCCCCTTAGCATCTTGGAGCCCTCAATGGGGTAAAAGTCCCTTTCATGAGCTTGTATCATGCTGAGCTGTTGGGAGGAATTTTGTCATACTTGGCCAGTAAAGATCACCAGTGCTAGAACAGTCTTGGGCAAGCTCTGTCTCCTGTACCACCCAGTTTCCCTCTGCCAGCGACTGTATATGATGGGATGCTGCAGAAGGGCTTTGTTGCCTTTGCTGCCTGTGACCCACCAGCTATGAGGTAGTGTCTCAGACTGGAGCTTGAGGAATCCATTCCTATGTTCCTCTGTAAGGTGATGGGGCAGCAGCAACGTTCTTTAACGTGAATTTTCAGATTGGTATTTAAAAAACAAAACCAACCCAAACAAACAAATCATATTTTCCATAATAAAACAGAAAAAAAAATTAAAAAAATCAATCTTAGTGATGCAGTTGACACTAGCAACCCTTCAACGTGGGATTAAAATCCAAAACGACATTCTTGCAATTAGGCAGCATTATGCTGGGTTTCTAAAGCTCTTGTACCGAGGCATTTTCATATTGAATTAATTTAGCTTAGACTTGGCTATTTCATGTCTCTTGCAACAGATCTTGTGAGCGTAAGGTATGAATTTCAGTGTTGGATTAAAATAATACTTTGCTTTCCAGCTATGAACATGTGATCATTTTTTCTTTTTCTTTTTTTTTTTTTTTATTTTAACAAGCAAAAGGAGAATCTCCCTTGTTCTTAATTCTTACTGTGACTGCCTTGAGTCAAACTGAACCCAGCACAGTTCCTACGAGGCAGGTTCCCTCCCATCATATGCTCTTGGTATAGGGGATGTTCAGCTCCTGCAAGGAGTTGTTTGAGGGCTTGAAGGTAACAGGAGAACTTGGGGTCATTCCAAGGACTCAAGTCCTCTGAGTTGGGGAAGACTATGGAAAATAAGAGCTGCTGACACGTGCTGTGATGAAGGCCATTATCTCAGGAAGCCATAGGAAACTGAGTTGTAATCAGTGTATCTTTTAGGGATGAAGTAGTCCATTTAGCTGGTTGATCCACTGAGTCCTATTGTTACCAAGCCTGATGCCTTTGTTGTTAAATTATGATTCTATTTCAATACGATATACTCAAACCCCAGTTAATTTACCTCTTCTATAGGAATATTTCTCATTTCTCAGCACGCTAATGAGAAACCATAGAGGTTATATGCAGTTTAAAGCTTGATAAGAAAAAATAATTAGGATTGATTTAATAAGCCTTTGTATTTTAAAATGCAGTAGTAATATCTTGACCACAAAAGGATTTCAGAGTGTGGCCACTTTTCTAGAAATAAAATGGCTTGCCAAAAAATCTGCCCATTGTTTTTGAAAAGCTTGTGTAGATGAGGTAGAGATGATCTGTATCATTTTGATGTCCTAGCAGGAAGTTTGTGTTCATTTTCTATCTTGAGGAAATTGCACGTCCCTTTTGTGCGCTGTCTTTCCTCAAGGACATGGTTTTTAAGTATAATTGAGCTTTTGAAGCTTAATTAAAGCAAATGATTGCAATTTACAGCATTGTGGACACGACGGAGTGCTGAAGCTTATTGAGGCTGAAGTCAAAAGTCCATTTGGTGGTAATTTGCACGATGCATTTCCATTTGTTCTGAACCACAGAATGGTAGGGGTTGGAAGGGACCTCTGGAGATCATCTTGTCCAAACCTCTATTTGTATGATGCGTGTGTGTGGTGGGGGTGCTGACAAGGTCTGCAGGCATTTTACTGGACTTGAGCTCATCTCTGTCCTCCAAGGATGTGCTTGTGGTATTTCTGGTCAGTGTAAGGATGACTCTGCTGGTAATACTGGTTGCACTGAAGTATGTGTCTGCTCACCCTGATACAGCAGGTAGACACACATAGTCCCTTTGATGGGGCCACTGAATCCAAGGAGGGCTCTTGTTGCCTCTCATTGCTCCTCAGCATACCAGAATGCAGTAAGTTTCATTTAGGTGCTCAGCTCTGACTTTGTCTTTGCCTTTTCATCCTCTGCCCCAAGTCCCAGGATGCTAATATGCTGTTTCCTCTGAAATATGAATCACTCTCAGGAAATGAAGTGCTCTCAGGTCCTGCCCTCATTCCTTTGCCCTTACTGTGCCTCTTGCCTTGAGATCAAATTCATTTTGCTTCTGTTGAATGAACTTGTTTCCCCCTTCCTTTTCTGGCCTTCTCCCTCCACCAGCAGCAACTGGGTGGTTTCTTGTCAGGGTTCATCTCCTTGTTCGCTCCTCTTTCCACTGACCGTATCCTTTGAGGAGCTCTTCAGCAGTCCTGCACAAAAATGGGTCTTTTTGAGGTGAACCTGCCAAACCCTTCCCAGCGAATCATCACTATTTGAAGTGATTGGCCTCCTTCTCAGGTGGTGGCATTTTACATTGTGTGTTTAAAGTGAAGCCTATAGATAATTTTAATATTCAAGAGAATTGTGTTTGATACCTGAGGCCACTTCAACGGGCAGAGGGAGCAAACATTTTTAGTCAGAGCAGCTGCCTAGCTAGGGGAGGATGAGATCTTCATTGAGATGCCTCATTTTTGCACGCTGGTGGATGCTGTTTTCCGGCACACTTCATTTGTGTGAGTGTTGGAGATGGCAGGCTCCTTTGGGCAGCGATTTTGGATGAAGTCCTACACTGGTGTCTCTCCGATGACATTATTTACTTTAGTTTCACCCATTCCATCATCTTTCCCTAGATGTTTTCTCATTAAGTACATCTTGTACTGAAAAAGAACTGCTGCTGAAGGAGGTTTGCTTCAACTCCCTGCAAGTGGCAATGAGACAAAAGCTCTTAGATGTGTTAATCTAAACAGCCAGAGTATCCCTGCCCCAAAAAGGACCATTTCCTTGGCAGATACTGAATCTGCCGTTTTCAAAGGAGAGGGGAGTTTCTGGAAATAAATCTGTTGCGGGAAAAGCCAGTAAGAGGAACTGTATAATTTTGTCCTCAAAGCAGTTTCTAGCATGTTACAGTTTGAACGTTGCACGCACCCTTCTGCCTACGCTGACAGGGCCAGGGTGCGTTCCCAGCAGCTGAAGAAAAGTGGGATCCCTAAATCGAGTATCTCCAACAGAAACTGCCTTTCTCTTGGTTTCAACAGACAGAAACATTGTTTAAACCAGACTTTTTTTGGCCTTTACTGGCATTACTAAGAAAGAGTTGGCAAGGAGTGCTGGCAGAAGGAGATGAGTTGGATAAGCTTTAAAGATTTTATTTTTTTTTTCTATAAAATGAATAACCAGAAGCTGTGTAAATGTATTTTTTTTTCAGTTTAAAAAGTCTATAGAAATACAGCCTATACATATTTTTGACTGAAAAAGCATTTGAACTGTCTACATCCTCCAAATTCTTTTCCCTCAATTAGAAAGACTGGGGGCGTGGGGGGCGCAGGCAGCCACCACAAAACCAAACCTTAGGCCATTC
>JANIJG010025348.1:43086-59616 GCA_024611175.1 Megaceryle torquata
TGAGACAACAACCACGAATGTTGATTGTGAAAAAAGTTGGGGGGGGGGGGTGGGTGTGTGTGTCGGGGAAGGAGATGTTTTTGTATAGATAGCTGAAAATGGCATAGATTTTATCCCTACTAGAAATGGTGTACTCTTTCCTCCTTTATGCAATTTCTAATTCCTGATATTAGCTCTACAGATACAAGAAAAAACATCTAGATTTGTGTGGAATGTAACTATCTGATATATCTCAAAAGTCCTTAATTTCCAGAGCTATTCTTAAGAGATTACATAAATTTACGACCCTTACTTTTTTTTTTTGTGCTGCAATTTCTGTTTTCAGGAGCATAGAGGTCTCCAGGGAGACCTTATAGCCACTTTACAGTACTTAAAGAGGGTCTACGGAAAGATGTGGAGGGCTTTTCAGGAGGGAGTGTAGTTGCAAGGGGTAACAGCTTTAAACTGAAAGAGAGGAGATTTAGATTAGATATTAGGAAGAAATTCTTCACTGGAAGGGGGGTGAGGTACTGGAACAGGTTGCCCAGAGAAGTTAGGGGTGTCTCATCCCTTGTAGTGTTCAAGGTCAGGTTGGATCGGTCTCTGAGCAGCCTGCTCTAGTGGGAGGTGTCCCTGCCCATGGCAGGGGGGGGTGGGACAAAATGATCTTTAAGGTTCCTTCCAACCCAAGCCATACTGTGATCATATGAAAGTAGATAAGGCTTTAAATGTAAATGTTGTTGCTTTTTGCACAGTTTAAGACTGCATTACAGAAATACTCCCAAATCATTTCCTGGTGGAGTATTTTGACTATCATTTAATTGAGTTTGATTTGATATCGATTCTGGGGGTAACCAAAAGGCAGCAGTCCTTGCTGCCTGTCTTTGGCCACTTGTGTGTAGGTCATTTCTGTGAGAATGAGATGTGTATTTAGTGTTGTTCTAAATACCTGCTAAAGTTTCAGAAACACATTCTGGTTTCTCCACGTTATGGAGATGTCTCTTTGCTCTTCCCCTCCCTGTTTTCATGAACAAACACTGATTTGCTTCTGCATCTAACTGCCTTGTGTAACACTGTGTTAAGCTACCATCCATGACCACATCTGTGTTGGAGGCAGGCTGGCTTTGCAGTAGCTGGTTAAAATAAGTGACACTCATTTTTTGCATCCCTATGTTCTTTATTCATCCTATGGGAAAGTTCTACTTTGTTGCTACAGTCTGGTACAGCCATGACGAGCTTTGTGCAGGGCTGGAGTGACTTTCAGAATCTCTTCTCTTGTGCTTGTCACTGATTATATGATTTCTCTTACTTCAGTCTAAACCCTAGGCAACTAATTATTAAATGTGACAGTCTAAGAGGTTTTGCTGCATTTTTATATTTGCTCCCTGTTGAATGTCAGGATCCTCGTTGCATACAACAAATGGCAATCCATAGTTCTCCTTATTTTTATTTTTTTTCCTACCATCTTGCCAATTGTGACCCATTTCAGAGAGGGAGTGTCTCACCAGTGACCTGGCAGGACAGTTCATGCAAAATGTGGCCTGGCATGTGTCAGGCACTTTGTGAGTGTAGATCAACTTGACCACACGTGCAAAGTTGATCCTGTTGCAAGGTTGGCTTTAGTGAATTTAATAGCAGCTTTGGAGGGACTGGAAACCACTTTGTTGGATTAAGCAAACTTGCCTGTT
The DNA here is from genome assembly GCA_024611175.1 of Megaceryle torquata. NCBI lineage: Eukaryota > Metazoa > Chordata > Aves > Coraciiformes > Cerylidae > Megaceryle > Megaceryle torquata. Next base: position 44,754 of record JANIJG010025348.1, read on the forward strand.
TCAGTCTGCCACGTTAAGATATAATTTAAAACTTTGAAACCAGAGAAGCAAAATCGACCCTTTTGGTTCTTTTTCCTGTGCTGATTCTCAAATACTGGATTTGGGCATCTGATACAGCTGAAAATGCATTTCTCCTTCCAAATGAGTTGATGCTGTTGTTCTGAGTTTCCACTCTTACCTTCAGCTATAGATACTTCCTTTTATGTAACCGGTACAACAGATTTTTTTACTTTAAGTTCACATACTGGTCTAACTCACATTAATCCAATAAAATCTTTCATGGAGAAGAAGTTGCAAAGATCTATGCATTAGGGCTGTCCGTTTTCTGTCTCTTCAAATGTAATAAGAAATGACTTGAAGTATTCTCTCCCAATCTCAACAGTCAGTGTTAAGGGAAAAGCTCTCAGCACTGCAGTGTGATCACAGTGCATGCCACCTCCAGAGCCTAAAGGAAGAGAGGATCCATCAATGATTAAGGTGTTTTCCTAGATTACTGTACAGAAAAATACACTCAGTGACAACTACTTTGGATTCAAATTCCAGAATGGGCATCCCTTGGAGGTGAGCAAATCTACTCCAAATGGATGGTTGCTAAAATTTCAGGCATAAAACCATTTTTTAATGGTTTGGTTTTTCATATGGAGTTATTTTTTGTTGTTTTGGTTTTCTGTTTGGTTGGTTTTTTGGTTGTTTTGTTGTTTTTTTTTTTTAAGTTTGTTTTTATTTTATGTTGTGGTGGTTTGTTGGTTGGTTGGTTAGTTTGTGTTGTTGTTGTTGAGGCTATCATATCATTATTATTAGAAAATAGTCCCAGAAAGCACAAGGAGTCCAAAATCTGCTACTGAGATTGGTATTCATGGTGACGTGATAAAACGTGAGCAAGTAAAGTGGGGGGTGGGGGGAAAGTGTTATTCCTGTTTCTGAGCCCCTGTTCTTGTTATGCTTTGACACATTCACAGCAAGGAACGTGCCTGTTTGCTCACCTCTGGCTTTGGGTATCATACCTTTCAAACAGTTCACATTCTAAGTAGATAGAGATGATGGAAACTCTTGCCATGTCCATTTTGCAGAGGCAAGTTGGAGAAAGAGGTAGAAAGAGTAAGTGAAGCACAGAAAGAGTTGAGGTGTAACAGGTTGGCTCAGCTGGAGGGTTTTGCTGTTTCCCTCAGTGAAACACAGTTGTCCCAGCCAAGACACGTCTGTGGTAGAGCTGGGCTGCCAACACCACCTCCAGCTTCACAGGGGAAGCCCTTAATCCCCAATCCATCCTTTCTTTTCTCTTTCTATCTGAAGATCAATGAGATTTTGAAGGGGGAAAAAACTAGTAGTACTTAAAAAAACCCTCTACTAGTTAAACTAGTTTTACTAGTGCATAGTGATTTTAATTCCATTGTAAGAAAGCAAAAGAACTTATCTGCCTCAGAAACAGGCTACTGTCTCACCAGCTTCCAGTTGTTCAAGCAGTGCTTTATTAATTTTTTTTTTTTTTTTTTGTAATCTGCTTTATCCAAGAGAATTCTTGCTTGGCCTTAACTTACTGCTTCCCTAATTTCCTTAAGAACATGAATTTTCTCTAATGCCAGTTCAAACCAACAACCCTCAGCAAGCAAACAAGCAAGGAGCAAATTAATGGGGGCAATACTTTTCCTTTTCTGCTGATACAATTTGATGTAGATTTTGAAAAGGAATCCTCTAAATAAGAGGGGAAAATTGTGGAAAGTACAACTTCAGTCATCCTGAAGTCAGTTCTGCCTCTTAGGCTATCAGGGAATGGTTTGTGAGCATTGGTGAAATCTTTGCTTATGCCACAAAAAACATTGCCAAAAAAGAAAGCAGCAATTTGTAGTTCAAGAGCAGAAAGAACTAGAAGACTGTAGAGAAAAGAAGGTAGAATCACACAAAACTAGTCATTATGGTTTAAATAATGCTGTTCTTGTAAGGTTTACTTTACTTTCACATTTGATCATTTTAGAGGGATTGGTGTGGAATAAGTTGTATCAGCACGGAAATTATTTTTCATGGTTCTTAAGGAAGGCTTTTAACAAGTGGTTCTTTCTGAAGTGTTCTGAGCAGAAGAGTACGTGCCCTCACAATGTGCTTGTTAAATTATTCTAAACAGAAAATATGAACTGGCCATCTGATAGCTGTATCTATAGTGATTCCCATTTCATCTTGCGACACCGTTCTGAAAATATTGATTGTATTACTGTGCTTCACAAGGTTCAAAATGAGCTTTTAAGGTCTTGTAGAAGAACTGTGCAAATACTTTGGGGAGACTCTACTGCCACTGGGGGAAAAAAAAAAAAGAAAAAAGGGAGGGGGACACACACCAAACCTAAACCACCTTTCTGAATGATTATTTCTTTTTCTTTCTGCGTTTGTACCATTTTAAGTGCTGATGTGTTTCCAATCATCATACCGCTTGAGCAGTGTCTAATTTTTACTGTACTTCTGCTTGTGATTGCCAGTCAGAATAACAAAAGAAGAAGTCTAGTTTCATCCCTTCCCAGATGACAAACAAGGAAAGGAGCCATTTGTTTGAAAGAAAAATCTCTAGTAAAACAAGAACCTGAACCTGGGTCTCATGCAAAGCAGCCCAGCCTGATAACTGTGGACATTATTGTGCTCCATAATAAGAGGTTTCAGCTTTAGGAATTCTCTGAGAGATGTTTTCTGTCTTGTAACAGCCTGTTTTATTCTGCAGCTGCTTTTGTAACTTTACAACTTACTGACATCAATCGACTGTCAAATAAGTACCACTGTGAACTCATGAATAACCATAGTTATCATTTACATATTAACAGAAGGTCTATAGCTGAAAAGATTCCATTCGAGCTGCTACTGCAATATCTTAATTATTTACTGTGTTATATTGTAATTAATTGTATTTTACCCTCTCAAAGCTCCATAGTATGTATATCTGAGGGGGTTTGGAACCAATGAACTAATATTAACGTGGTAATCAACACTGCTGCTAAATATTCATGCCAATAAATGACTCCCATGTGTTTGCTGAATGCCAAGGATAGTCTGGAGCATTTATTTAGCATTCTAGTGGGATCTATTTTCTGTAAAGTTCACAGAGATGCAGAATTTCAATATTGCTGCTGCTTTTCATGGGCAGAGGGAAAACGTGTTTGAATTTGCACGAGCAGCGGGGCAGGACACTTTGAAGCGAGCAATAGTATCTTAGTCACAATCTGTGCTTAATAACATCTGAGAGCACTGGGGAGTTGTTCAGCTATTTTTTATGATAACAAAATTGCAATTTTGTTTAGTCTACGACAGCCTCCTCATAATTTCACTTTTTAATAAACATCTACAATTTTCCAAATCATTGCACTTCATGGGCGGGGTGTTCTGCCTGTCACGCAGCCGGGGCTCCGTCAAGGCACCACTGTAGCAATCACAAATTCAGACACATCTCTCGGTAAATCCATTAAATACTATAACCCTAGAATTATCCAGCCTCAGTGCTTCAATTGGCAGCCATAAATCTTCAGAAAAGCAGATTGAGTGCTCAGGGGAACAACTGATTTATAGAGCTACTGTTGGAATTTTGAAACAAGGAAATACTGTCTCACAATCCAGTAAGTTTGTTTAATGAAATGGAAGTTAAGTGTAAACAGTCTTAAAATATATGTGAGTCCAGTCTTTTGGATTAAGAGTAACCAGCATATTGTAAACTGTGCTTTCTTGTTTGAAGTTTCAAGAGCCTGTGTAGGTGCACTGCTCCTTTCTGCAAGCACCGGAGCCTCTGCTCCCTCATGGCTCTGAGGGCAAATGGATCCCCAGGGATTTCTGATGCTCTTTCACAGCTTCCAACCAAATAGTAGATTTACCTTTGGAGACGTGAGATGAAAAAGAAACTTGGTTTATAATCAGGGGAAGAACAATATGACGATTGCACGCAGCCACGATCGTGCTGAAAATGCAATCCAGATGTCACCATCCCTGCTCCATGCTGGAGTGCAACTGGGATTTCCGTGTGCTTTGCTGTTGATGTCTTGTTTAGAAAATTGTCTTAAATACCTGCATATGTACAAATATTTTGTCTGCTGCTCTCACAGAGATACTTCATAATATTGTTGCCCATCTATCTAATTGCTCCCATGCCACTTTTTTTTTTTTTAAGCTAAAATTGTTTCTTATGAAAAGTTTAAAATACATATTAAAATATTTAGCTGTTTATAGGGGAAAAAAAATAATAGTTCAGTGTGGCTCCTTAGTTCCCATGATGGTCTTAGATCATATGTGTAGTTCTACGTGTGAATATTTATCATATTCAGCCTTGAAGGAAAAAGCATTTCTGCTAGATTGTGATTGCAGCTCTACAGGCCTGCTGTTAATGCAGGAGGTACAAGCTTTGAACATGGATATCCTAAAGTGACAATGGTCATGCAAATCACCTGCGCCTCCCTTTGAAGAGTAGTACAGCAAGATTGAGCATTAAGAGGAGATTATATTAGTGTGTAATATAGTTATGCTATTATACAGAGAGGAAAAAGAGAGAATTCACAACTGTGTCAGACGTCTCCTGGAACCGATGTGTACTGCATCACCATGCTTATCTTCACAGGCAAGATGCACTCTGATGTGCAAGGTTGCAAGTGATGAAATTGCTCAAGGGTGCAGCATGGTGTCTAGAAGACCCACGTGTGAAATGCCACAGCACCGTGTTGCCTCTCGATGGTTGTTTGTGCTGAGCTGCACCTAAAGGGCTGTGACACCACAAACGCTTCTCTTGGCTTTTTCCTCCCAAGCAGGACATGATCCTACAATGATGGACATGTGTCCAGTTCCCTGGGCTTTGGGTTTGGACTCAAGCAACTCTCTTGTCCTTTTTCAGAATCACCCAGCTCTGCTGCAGTTGGTAATAGAAGCTGAAAGGAAACGTCTAGTCATCAATCTGGAGAGGAATGAGTAAGTACCCTTGTTGCATGTTCACTTTGTACTGGAGGTTCTCAGAGAAGGGTTATAATTTTGAAATTGTTGGTTTGAAAGTAACCTAGGGCCAAGTTTGCTACTGATTCCTTATGGAACAGGCTACTAACAAGAGAGTTTTGTTCCATTTTGGAGTCCCTGTAATTGCACAGTGCTTACAGAGTGAGGATTTCTATGGTCACCTGCATTTATGTGGGACTGAAAAAGGACACGTTGCCTCTCAGTTGATCATTATTTTCATTTTATTTGGGCTTGTCCTTCTTTCCCATGGCAAGCCATTTTATTTACAGTAATGTGGAAAATTCTACAGTCTTTGGAACTTGTTTTGGAGGACTCGTGGCTCCTAACGCTGCCTGTGACCATGGTTGCATCCATGCAGTGGATGTCAGCATCTGCTTAGGGACGATGGGTCAAGTGTTTGGGCTTAATCCCTGCTGGACTTTCAAACAGGAGCTCTCTGTTTGCCAGCAAGGGGCTGATGATGGGATGTTTGTGCTGTTCATGAGGCCTGTGACCAAAGCTGAGCTTGAGGCCTTGCTTGAGGGCTGCAAATATTCTATGTTTTTCCATCTGCTCTTGACAACTCCCATTCATGTCCATAAGCCTTCAGAGAGGGATACCAGGGGCTGCTGTAGAGATGATCCCACAGGCAGAAACCCAGCAGAGTTTTTACAGAGGTGTACAGAACCATATAGAAGTCACTTCTCTGGAAGTACATGACAAATGGAACCAAATTCATCAAAGTCTTAGTCTACCTTCTCAACTATTCAACTGCTTTTCCTCCAAGAGCACCTCAAGGATATATTGTGGGAACTTGGATCAGGATGACTACGTGCTGCTTGTCAAAGGAAAACCAAAGTTTTAACTTTTTTTTTGATGTTAGCAAGGATCTGTGTGTTCTGTAGGTTTCCCTGCTACGAAATAAAAGCAGCAGAGGTTTGTTTTTTTTTTTTTTACTGTAATAGAAAATCCATAGACTTAAGCGATTCAGCTTTCTGGGTTAAGAGGAAGGAATGAGTGTGAAAGCAAATGTCCAAGGGAGGCTGGGTACCTGCTGCCTTGGGCTGGTGATGGACAACTTCAATGGAAAACGACAGGTCACCTCTTTAGTTCTCTGTAGTAAAACAACTAAAACTACTTTTTATTTCCAGTCATTGGGGTGAACCCAAACATTACCCAGCTGTGCTGAAATCCAGTTCACCTTGATATTCAACATCAGATCCAAATCTTGAACTGTCTTTGTGTTAGTTTTAATGCTCCTTAGTTGTTCATTTCCTATCCTTGAAGTGTATATAGATCCCCCATGCTTAGGTTGCTCTGTTTCAGTAACTAGAGTATTTAATTCCTTTAGTAAATAGGGATTTAACTTTTTATTCTCTTCATCTTTGTCAAAGGGTGTGCCTTGCTTCAGGAATGGGAAGTATGCAGCAATTGAGGAAACTATTTACATTCCATGTCAGCGATTAAAAGAATATAAAGCTGCTAATATGGGCCTTGCTGAACATACCAAACTCTCTTGTACCTGTAATAAAGTCAGATTTAGAAAATTGTAAGATGCAATCTCCACTTCTTTTACAAGCAGGTCATGAAATTACAGTAAGTTAACTCTATCAGCATCTGACTAGCCAGGTTTGGAGGTGTTCAGATCTGCTCCTTAAGAAGTATAGTATTTATCAATGACTGTTTTGTTTTGTTTACCTATCTCTGTGGTGAAGATTTGCATTCTAGAAGAGTTGTGTATGGTGTTAACGTGATGTTCCTCATCTTGGTGGGAGCTTCTAGGTAGCATTGTAAAGGGGTACAATTACCTTGCCTGTGTTAGGCATTTGTAGCGCATGAGGTAGTTCATAAATCCTGAATCGCAGAAGGAGTTGGTCATGATTTTGCAAAATCAATTCTTCCTTTTTTCCAGTATTAGTGACTTTGATTTTCAGAAGAAATAATGGTCTGAGCGTTGCAAGTCCGTGCAGAAGTTGCTTTGGTGAGTGTGTGTGTAGGTCTATTTGGTACCTGTTTCTGTAAATACCACAGAGCATCAGTCTGCACAACTGGTCTGTGCTCCCCAGGGCAAATCATCCCAAACCTCTGTGCTTGTCTGTGGAATTTGGTGGCTGCATTTCTCCTGCTTGTAATGATGGTGCTGGACATGTTGCCACTGGCATGGAGATGCAAGCGGCAGCAGAGGAGGTGAGGTGTTTGGAGCATGAAGCAAGCATTGCGAGTGCTCTGCTGCTTCCAAGGGGTCCTGCAGATCCATGTAGTGAAAAATAATGTCCAGGAGATAAATGAGGGAATACCTTTCTGCAGAGCAAAGGATGGGGAATAACAGCTGGTGGCAGCCGGCCAGATTAGACCTAAGGTGGATTACTGACTACAGAGGTGTGAGAAGGTCATTGCATACCTGGAGAAGGGTACAATGTTTGTAGCTGCAGGTGCTGCCCATGAGTGTCCAAGGCTGCAGAGAGCACCAGCAGATGTGCATACAGACCCTGTCTTCTCCAGCCTGCTCCACCTTTCTCATGTTGGCATGAAACATGCAGCTCAAATATCTTGAAAGCATTGATGCTGACTATTGGAGTAGCCATGAAATCAGCATCCTTCAGGTAGAAGTAGAGTGCTAAATACAAACATCTTTTCCTGAGTAAGAAGTGACAACACATATGAAGCTCTGATATGTGTGCTGTTATTTTACTGTAGCTTCATGTAAAGTGTGTTATTCCTTGGAGAGTGGTGGGGGTGGAGGTGGATGGGACCCCTAAATTACATAATTTCTGCATTGGGTCATGCAAAAAAAAAAAAAACCAAAAAAACTGGATGTGATTTTCCATGGTTAGTAGAAACAGCTGCTTTGAGTAGTCTTGACATTAAACTCCATTTATTGAAAACCTTAGAGATTTTCCAAACCTTGAGTTATATTTCAAAACATGATTCAGATGCATTAGGCAACCCCGAGTGGGGACCTATGTGTTAAACCATCTGTTATCTATAGAAATATTTAATGTCAGTTTGGTGTTTTCTGATATTTAGGCTCAGCGAGATGTGTTCATATGTACTGGGCAAGATGTTGTAAGTTAGTTCTGGAAGAGTTACTGGTACCTAACTTCACAGTTTATGGTTTAAAATCTTCTCGATGGTTTCCAGCTGTTAAGATTACTTTTGTAAATATTCACTGAATGATTCAGTGATTAATTTTCAGGCATCGTGCATTTGTAATTTGCAAAACCCAAAACCATTTACCGTGAATTCGATTTGTCAATCGTAGAAAACCTGCTATGAGCTTATGTTGCAAGCACATTTCTTACTATGATTTAGTTGCAAAATATGATTGCACTCTTGAGAACCTCAAGCTCTGTAGTACCTTAAATACTTTAGAAACACTTGTCATATGGAGAGATTTCTAGAATCAGCAAATCATCGATCAGCTGCAAAATAAACCACTCTTCAGAGCAGCTGACTGTACTGGTGAGCATTACATCAATAATACTGATGCACTGCTGTTGTGCAAGGGACAGTAATGTATGCACATATAAATTCCTTTAAAGTTGACTCCAGCATGTGGGTCTTAGAGGGAAGGAGGCTTGCTATTGTGTAAATGAAACAAAATGCCAGTAAGATTAAAACTGAGTTGGAGGGTGGAACGGTATGTGACTACCGGCTGTTTTTCTGCAACTGGAAACATTTTACACTCTGTCAAAAATAGGTCCGTGTACAGCAAAGTATTTAAGTGTTCTTTTAACTTTAAACATATGAGTAATCCAGGTAAAGTCGGTGGAATTACTTATTTTAAAAATTAATTTCATGCTTAAATGATTTGCTGACAAAGGTCATAATTATAAATGTCAAAGAAATAGAGCTTTGAGCAGATGTAAAAGAGCTTTTTCAGTGCTGACTCCTGTATATGCCTATCTATAGCTGGGTATATAGCCTATGGTAGAGAAAGATAAAAAGCTGAGATAAGGTGAGAGTACATGGGGGCAGGTGTGGAGGTAGGATGACTTTGCCCTGAGGGCATCAGCAGCATCCTAGGTGTGTCCTGCACAGCTTCCTTCTGGTGGGACTTCAGTTTTTCAGGGGGAGCAGCAATGGTGCGATCGGCACGGTTGTGGCTGACGGGCCATTGGCGATGTCCAGGGGAGAGCGGAAGTGGAAAAGTAAAACTCGAGTATTTTAGAGAAACTGAGTTCATTCGCTAGTCGTTTCTCTTTATCATCAGGTTTGTAACACAGTCTTTAACAAATCAGTATAAAAAAGAGAATACACAAGGTTAGATAACTGCCTTTTATTCCCTGAGTGAAAAATCTTCTATTTTATCCAGAGGCAGAATCCACCCCAGGCCATGGTATAAGTTTCCATCTTCTCCTTTAAATCCCTTGGGTACCGAGAGATCTCGAGAAGCTCAGACCATGTTAGACAGACCCCTTTGCACATTTCCTTCTTCTCTGTGGAGACAGTACCAGGGATGTATTGGGATGTAATGGTCCAAGACAGAGGAGTTTCCCCCAGTATTCCCTCTGTCTGAAAAGCAGGCAATAGGATTTTCATGCACAGTGCTAATGTGACCTGTTCCAGTGAGGGTTTGGTGTTCAGAAATCTTTCTTATTCTTTTTTGGTTAAATGAAAAGAAGTAGGTCTCTCTACTTTTCTGCCTGACCTTTCTGAATAGGAGCGCTGATTGGTGTGCGAGTGACATTCTAGCTGGATTAATTTAGCAGGGAAACAACCCATTTCCAGTGCCAAAGAAAATAGCTGATTTGTTAATGAATTGACATGCTTATACGCAATCAATGGCTTGAAATACAGATAGAGGAAACAAATCTAAAAAAGCAAATATCAAGCAGAGAAGCGAGACCTCTCAGAATGTACTTGCTATTATAATTCTGTGCTGTAATTTAGCCAAAAAACTGTGACCCTTGACTGTTTTATCTGCAAATGCTGGAGCTGGCAGTTGTACTGTAACGTTCCAGCGTGAGCTGACAGTTGGGGTTTCACTTTAATGGAAGTAAAAGTTTCACTTGAATGGAAGTAACAGTTTCTCCCTGATGTAATGGCACCAGTCAAAAGGTCTATACCACAATGAAATGTGAAGATGACGGTGACAATAATGATGGTATCAATTCGTGGCTCTAAGGGAACAGGTATTTGCTATAGCTTTGTGATATAAGGATGGCATATTTAGCATTGAGATGCCAATATTTGGTCTGTAATTGAGTATTAGTACAGGTTGGTGTTAGCAATGGTAGTTGAGGTTGTGTGGTTGGAGCTACCTTTGGCTGTGTTGTTTTGCAGCTGTATGTAGGGGAGTGAAGGGATTCAGCTCCAGCAGGAGAGAAACTGCTACTTTCTTGCTCTGATTTTCCTCTCCTTACACAAATACAGCAAAAGAAATGGACAACGAGAGAAGATATTTATACACTGATATAATGTGCTGGAAGTGGAGAGAATAAAAAGGCTGAATTTTCTATTCTGGAGACCTTCATGTGGCCAAATGTCATAATCTCTAGCATGGCCAAACTTCTCTTCCCATGCCCCATAAAACAGTGAGGCAGTGGGGCTGTGCCAGGTCCCCTGGAGAGGAGTGAGAACTGTGTCCTATTCACAGCCAAAAGCCTCTGTCTGGGGATGTCTGAGGGGGTGTCAGGAGAACCAGTGCTGCTCTGTCCTTGCCCTGAGGCTGTGGGAATGATCCCTTTCTCAGATGGGAAAACTTGAGATGGGGAAGTTTAACATTTCTGTATCTACCACGGAACTACAAACTTCGTTCCCTACCATACAGAAAAAAAAAAAAAATCAAGCCTGATGGGTAGGACAGGTACAATTTTCTCTGTAGGGATGTTTTCCTGAAAATAGTAGTTTCCAGAGCTGCATCCGTTGACAGCTTTGAACCAAGTTAACATAAGGTTTTGCTTGTTCAAGTGTCTGTCAGTCAGAGCAACCCTAGAACTGTACCTTCCAATTAAATATATAACATTATGGAGAGGAAACACACTTGCTGGTGCAAAAAAATTTGCTGAAGGAGTGCTTGCTTTAGATTTTGCTCTCAACATATATTGCAGCAGTAGAATATTAGATATAATATTACATAATATTTCCAAACTGCATTTTAATCTCCCTTTGTATTGCAGAAAGCAAGGTTTTCAACATTTCATTTTGACATTGCTCAGCAGAGAGGTCAGGGAGGAGAACTGGTTATCAGAAGACCATAGGAATGTGCAGTCCTTCCCTCCAACAGACGGGCTGGAGTCAGCCTGATCGTGGTGGTGCTGAACACACAGGCAAAATGTAATCAACTAGGACTCGAAAATAAATAATTAGGGGAAAGACAAGAGGTAAAACCCAACTTTCTGGAAACCTTGTAATGTCCTGCTGATAGCCATATGCCAGCACACGTGGCACAGAAGAGCTATGTGCCCCAGGAGCCATGGCCTCGCAGCCGCAGCCGAGTCATTTTGCAGGTTGGCAGATGAAGAACGGGTGAGTGCAGCTGGACCCAGGCTTTGCTCGCAAACCTCCTGGGAGTTCTCACATGTTCCTCCTATCTGCTGCTCGGGCAGGTTTCAGATTGCTTTCGTTTGTTGGGTTTTTGTTTTTAAGTTGTTCCCAACAAGAGGGAGCAGCGTTTCAATCATAGTGAAGGGGAAGCGCTGAATTCTGCTTTGCATCCTCACGTGTCCCATCATTACCTGGGATGTTTGGTCTCTGTTCACAACACACATAAAGATACCAAGCCAAAACAAAGAGGATTTTCCTGCTTTTTAGAAAGGTTTGTGGTTATTGCTTTCTGGCTTCAGAAACACAGGGAGGACTGGAAATGAGTTGAGCTTGAACATACTTTTAATGAATTTTCTATTAGATATTTTCACTTCAGTGTTCAGTCCCAGGGGTCCAGTGGCTTTGAATAAGGCAGATATGTGACAGGACGCCTATCATCTCCAGAATTAGTCGTCTTTGTGCATTTTCCTGGCACGTCTTAGGATCTCAAATTCTCCTAAAGGTTTTGCAGAGAGGACAGTGTTGCCTTCATAAAATTCTATAGGGAAAGTTGCCAGCTATTTAATTTGCTTATAGTGTTCACTGTTCCATGTATTTATTTTTAGAGGGCTAGTAAATACAGAGTACACTGAAGTACAGTTCCTCAGATGAATTCTCCTTTATTTTATGTTGCATGGGGAAATGAAGTATTCAAAAAGAACAATTTGGGTCTGCTCATAATGGGAACCTGATCTGCATCTCTAGCAGGCATGGGACAGGGAATTTGTCCCCAAAGCACAAACAACACATCTGCAAGGAAGAGGTACATCTTACTGGTTCTCTAAAACACATCTGGTTTAATACAGTGGACAATCTATATGTCATATTGCTGCTGCTATTAGCATTTGTTTGTATTATCGTCCATTCAAGTAATTGTTCCTTCCCTGAGTTTTTACTCTAGGGTTTTAACTGGGTGGTGGATGTAACAGAAGGGAGATAACAGCAGGAGGAGGATGACCCATTTCCTGACAATACATGTCCATGTCAGTACAAACTGGGGAAAAAAAATCACAACACTAAAAACAAGACCACAAGCAAGTTACAAGTATTTGAGGTTCTCTGTAACCTTCTCTTTTGTTGTGATACTTAAGATTCCATAAGCTTTCCTGCTCTGTCAGAAGTTTAAAAAAACAGAAATCAAACCAAAACCAAACACCGTGGTAAAATGGTTTGGCATCTTTGTGGTCATAGAGTTTAAATACATGAAAGTCCAAGAAGACTTTTTTTTCTTCTCCCCCACCCCAAGTGATTTGTGTGTTGAGGTCCTGGGACATGGTTTTATGTCCCCATAGCCTTAAAGGAACAAATGTTTATGGAGAACAGAGGAACTGGGTGTAGGAATTTTTCTAAGGGGTTAAAGAGAAATTAGTCATCCTGTTCTCATGAGAGTTCATACCTTGGTTTCTTTTAAAAAAATCTCACTCAGAAGTTGAGAGCAGGAACTTCCACCTAAATTTTGACTTAATCTGGATCTCTTTTTTTCTTTCTTCCTTCTTTCTTTGTTGTTGTTGTTGTGCTGGGGGGTTATGTTGTCGTTTTGGTTTGCTATGTGTTTCATTTGTTTGTTTGCTTGCCTTTTTTTTTTCCCCTTTGTGTGTTTTTTTCTTTTTTTTTTTTTTCCTCTTTTCCTTTATTGCTCTCTTTTGCCCTTTTTCAAGACTCCTGTAAGAGTGATTTTCAGGTGTATACAAATTTCCATAGACAAAAGTAGGGCAGCCTTCAGCATTTCAAGCATTTCTGTTCTGCTAAGGGTGCAGGTAAGGAGGGCAGTGAGCACAAACCCCCTCACTAAAAATATTTGGGTCCTCCTGTCTCACAAAATAAGGGGAAAGAAGAAGGCCAGCAGGAGGGAGAAATTAATACCTCGCATTGACAGGAGAAGAGTATGATCCCTGGATGCTTCTTTGGGCACGATCTGATTCAACATCACTGATGTAACGGTTTCTTTTACATTTCTTGAGAGGGGCGTGTGTGACTCAGGCAGCAGGCATGTCTGCAGAGCTGCTTGCTGCAACAGCTGTTTCTCTGCATTTACTTATGGAAGGTTTTCCTCTTTAAAAAAAAAAAGGAAAATAGAAGAAAAAGGTAGAAGAAAGAAGGGTGGGGGGGGAAGTTAGGAAAGAAAGAGAGAAAAAGCCAGCCACGAGGTACTTAAGGACAAGAATCTTTTGTGTAGGGCTGGATTCAGAGGAGAAGCAGATACTTTCCTGGACACTTAATTTGAGACTCTTTCCAGAAAATGTCAGTTCCTGTCCAAGTGACAGAGCAGTTTCTCAGAGGATGGCGAAGAGCACTGCTGAAGAAAGCAATACCCACTTGCAGAGCACGCTGGGGCCAGGAGATGCTCATGCTGCATCCAGCTCTGCCAGCCCCGGAGCCAAGGGCAGCTCACCTCCCCACTGCTGGCTGCCCAGCTGGGAAATAGGGCTCACGGTCTTTCTTTATTTCATTTCCTTCGAGCGGAGCCTTGAGGATTAATTTGTTCACATTTTGAAGATGAAAAGCAGCATAGGAGCGCTAAGTATTGCAATATCAGCCAAGAAGGATGATTCAAAAAGCAGAGTCTATATGAAGAGGCTGAGTGTGGAGGAAATACATATATGGAAACATAAGCTTGGCAACAGGGCACTTTTTTTTTCCCCCCATTCTCTTTGATGTCTGGCCTCAGTAATCCAGACAGATTCCTTCAAGAAATTGGTCCAATTTATTTCTGTGCTTTTATCTTACTACCTGCTACTTGCTCATTTGAAGTAGCCATGAAAAAAAAATCAAAAACCACCGTGTACCTGGCTGTGTGTAGAAGTATGCTTTTTGTATGAGTAAGGTAATTTGAGCACATTGAAATACTAAAACGGGACTGCTCTTGGCAATTTGTGCTTCCCGAGTCCTCTCGGGATGCGAGCAGAGCTTGCCTGTTCCTTCATCTGACCCACATATTTGCACTTTCTCAGTGGTGTTTAGTCCAGTAAAAGCATGCTGTCCTCTTCCTATCTGATGCTCTTTTTTTTCCCCCCTAAGGCAAGAAGGAGTTACGTTCAGTTACAGCCCTAGCTAGGGTTCAGTTTCAATGTAGTCTCTGTCCTGTTACATATTTTATCGGACTAGAATTCTGTGTTTTGCTAGTGCTTATGGATAAAATGATCATATCTTGTTACAGTTCCTCTGTAAAAGGGAAAATAAGGTGATGCTTGTATCTCTTGCTCTCTGATCAAAATAAGTCAACTTTTGGCTTCAGAAGAGTTGCCTGTGACATTGAGAAATAAGTTAGAGCGAGCTTCCTAGTCAAACCTAATCAGAGATATATATATGCAGCCCACTCTGTGTTCAGGGGAATGGTTGCCTATTTACATCAGAAAGGAAGTTGATGGATATGAATGTTATTTTTATTCTG